>SKCR01047044.1:0-77091 GCA_019454045.1 Zanthoxylum bungeanum | reverse complement strand
CGATCGGAGCTACTGTTCAACATGGGTTTACTGTTCACCGAAGCTTTTCTCCTCGTTTTGCGTGATTTCGGCGGCTGTTTGGCGAATTTGACTCCGCACACTCGTAGTACTCGTCGAGAGCTTCGATTTGGCGGGTGGCACGGCTCGTGAAACGAACCGACGAGCCGAGATCGACTAACCCATTACCCCACATTTTCTCGCTTCCTGCCGCCGTTTGCCGGCGACTTAACTTCTCCACCGGCCACCATCAGCTGCACGGTGGCCGGGTCTCTCGCTCTGGACGGTCGCGCCGGCCAGCGGTGGCTGGCAAGCCGCCGACGCGACCAACCAAAGTTTTAACGTGAGAAGGGCGTGGGGGGCATGAGGGGGGTTTGGGTTTTTTTTGCCAAAATTTTGATTTTTGAAAACCTTGACCCTTTTTATACTAGCTGGGAAAATATCAAAAAGGTCCTCGCGAATTTGCTTTTTAGGCCCTATCATAGATTTTCTAGAATTTCACAGTTTCGGAGCCCTTCTGACGCGATTCTCGAAAAGTGCTCAACACGAAAGTTGTTCGTCTCGGCAAAACGAGTCCGGTGGTTCAATAATCAACTCAATCAGAGTTCATTTGCTAATTCTGTGACAAAAACTATAAACTTTGCGCGTATTACAAAAATCGCGTAACTGACTTTTGATCCCACGCGTTTTCCGACGTGACGAATATTCATAATCTATTATTCCAACTCATATAACATCACTTAAACTCTTATTCTTCATCATCATCATGCTTCGAGACTAAAACATCCGTCCATGAATCTTCTAGAACGGTCCCGAAAGTTTGGGATGTTACATAAAGTCATTTAAAAATATTTTCACTCAGGTTTATATTTTAAACACTAATGTTTCAGTTATCTTGATTGCTATAGTCCAACTATCCAATCAACGATTTTTGGTACTATTGATTATAATGATTATTATAGTCTAACTATATAATCAACTATAATTTAATAGGTTCATTCAATTATATTGATTACTATAATCCAATTATAAAATCAACTATTAATTGAAATAGTTTGAATACAGTCCAACTGTTTAATTAAAACTACGATTAAATATTAGTCCAACTAATATATTTATTTATATGACGAAAAATTGAAATGAGCGCGTATGGCAAGTAACTAAACGAATATTGCAAATTTAATACTTGCCTCCCACTATTTTTCGGCGAGCCTCTAACCCTCTGTGGAGTACTCGGGAAACGTTGTTTCCTAGTGGGCTAGGATCCCATTAAATAACACACAATCTTGACTTTGGCTAACAAATTATATGATAATTAACTAGGTAGATCTCTAAGATCAATTGGATCCCATCCAATTCCTAGATCCAGTAGGTGGACATCCAAGTCCGAAACATATATCTTATATATGCCAATATATCCAATATATTCCCTAACCTTTTTCCTCTGAATCAATTAAGCCTTGGCATTGGCACAACAAACTTAATGATCCCAGTTAAGCGGAACCCATTGACTATGGAATGCTTCGTAATCGATGTCGATGGACAAGAAGTGATATTGACTTTGGCCAACAAATCACAACTTGGACAAGACATCGATATGGAACAAAGCTTTCATATGATTCAAACACATTCGCGACGGAAAAAGGTCTTGACTTTGGCCAACAAACCAGTGCCAATCTTGGATCTTGAGTAAGAATCACTCAATGGAAGGAAAAACGCTTAATATATGTTGAGGGTTTTTCGCGTAAATTGGCAACCAATTATTATCTTTGTTAAGGTCTCATCATCATACACCCTTAAACATGAATTCTAAACACATAATAAGGCGCGTAAGTAAATATAATAATGATATGCGGATGGATACTTAACACATTGTTCCTAGAAAAAATATCTCTCTTTCCTCTCTCCCGCTAGCACAATTATTACTTTTACCCGATTACATAACACGTCTAAAGAAACCTCATTTACATTGAGGGGAATAGGTGAGAAGAGAAATACAAAGAGTCAAGAGGTAATAGGCTGGACACGCAGGTCCAATTAATAAATTCTAAATTTATTACAACAATTTCCAAAATTGCCCTCACCCATCTAATATCCATCTGATATACATTATTCATACATCGCATCCATGTATTCACACAAGCATGTTATCAATCAATCTAATCCAATTAATTAATCTGAAATTAATGACCATCCAATGTTCAAACAACGATTTGATTTTGCGCGAGTCCGATTCGTTTTGCAAATAAGTACTCAAAGTATGAATTCTTGAATTATATTAAACTACAACATTAAATCCAATTCAATTTGTATTTAATACTAATTCATTTATTAATTCTAAATTAAATAATTACAGTTTGTAATGTGCCTTTGCGACTTAGATTCCAAATCTAATCGTTACGGGTTTCAAAGCCCAATTAACATCCAATGTCAATTTTAATTAAAGTCCAATGGGCTGTCAATTAATTTCTTAAGGCATCGACTTTTGGTCAATATGGGTCAAACCCAAATACCAAAACCCATTTAAGGAATCACCCTTATTTGCCAAGAAACCAATTTAGGCCCAATTAAAGTTAAAGGTCTATTAAGTTATATTTGGACTTTATGGATATGGTTTTGGGCCCAATTGGATCCAACCAATTAGCCTAAACCAAACTTGACCCAACCAAGCCCATTAAGCCCAATTACAACTTATAAGCCCAATTCCAAAATTGGCCCAATTAATTAAATTACCAAAATTTCAAATTTCATAATTTAATTAACCTAAAGTGTATGCCATAATTAATTAACCAAATTAACATTTCCAAAACACCAATTTACTCAATTAATTATGCTCATTATCATCACAACATGTCCAACACATTTGAATAAAAAATCAATCATTTTCCATGCATACAAGTCAAGGCATTTTAGGGTTTTTATTGTCCGATTCGATTTCAATCCAATTGAATCCTAAATCAACATTCCCCAAATGATTTCAACTCATCCAATGATCAAAATAAAAAAATCACCATGACATTTAGGGCAAGCATACATTCGGCCAAGCCAAAAAATGGGAAAAAATTTGATCCAATCCAATTTTCATCAAATTGATCATGCATAACAATATGTTATCATCATTCAAGCATATTTAAACAATCAATTTCACTCAAACATGCTCAAATCAATTTTACCCAATTTTACCCTAATTTCAATTTCATGCTCAAAATGGCTAAAGATACCATTGTTGGGTTTCTAGATTAGTCCCAAGGATCATTCAAGCAATGAAACATGTGTGAATACAACAAATAAGCATGGTGGAATCATACTTACATTGATCGGCTTTTGCGATGCGAGGAACAACAAAAACTCCTTGATGATGCTCACGGTTTTTGCCTCCTCTTTATGCTCCATTGATGTCTTCAAGCTCCAAGCTTTAACAATGAGATTCCATGCCCACTGGTGGGTTTCCCTATCACCTTCGCAAGACTCCTAAAGTGTGCTAGCACCTTGGAAAAATTTTCCGCAAATCTTTCCCTTTGCTTCTCCTCATTCTCGGCAATTGCAGAAATTTTTTTGAAGAAAATGGCCCAAGGCTGAGAGGTCAAAGAGAGTGAGAGAGATTATGTGTTTTGTGAGTTGTGTATCTAATACACGAAATGAAAAAGTAGAATACCAAAATATTAAATGGTAAATGTCTTTCAAACATCACTTTAGAGTGTTTCACACTCAAGCATCATTTCTCATCAACTTCCATCAATCAAAGTGACTAAAGTTGACAAGTGATGTGACGCGTGATGTGACTTGTGTGCCCCACTCGATTCGAAATACGAGTGGGCACTCCCGGGCTCGGGTTTGCTAATTCTGAATTAACGAATTTTCCGTTGCGATGTAATTAAATCAAATTCAATTAAATAATTTTGCCAAGCAAAATTACTATTCACGTCGCTAACGAATTAATTCTAAATTAACACGTTCGCCCGAATTAAAATCTAATTTTAATTTCACGTCAAAATCCAATTTCGTATAATATATCGAATATATTATTTTATCGATTAATTCCAAATTAATCGTTCTCTCTCTTTAAATAATATTTGATCATACATAAAATATCTCTGTAATTAATCCCAGATTAATTTTCTCTCTCTATTAATTAATCCCAGATTAATAAAGTGCGAGTCATACGTCATCGGTGAATCTTCGAGAAGCGACCCATGAGATCCCCAGATATGTTGGCAGTAAATCCGGTCGTCGGACTATCCGAACACGTACGTACCTAGTACTACATTTTTATCGATTTACAAGACATGGTTGGCTTCTAGCAAAGCACCGTGCCAGCCCAATTCTCCAGAAATATTATTAAATGAATATGTGATCTATATCAGGCGTAGTATACGTAGTATTGCTTATTACGATCCAGTATCGGATGTCACGTGCAAGGCCTGGGGCTGGAATTGTGTCTGCCTCGTACGAAGCACATATCAGATCTCTGGTAACTAGTCTCTATAATCGGATAATCATGACCTAGTCATATTATCCCGATGACTGCAGTATATAAGAGCATCAGTTACGTATCCTACATGATCATCATCTCCACTATGACTGGAGTGATACTTTCGTCTTGACGTCACACCCAATACACTACGATTCTCAATATACAGGCGTACACATAACCTGTTAAAGCCCTGGACGACCAAAACCAAAGTATATTGATTGTCGTAAGTATTAGCGGTGCAAGTCTCAGATTAAGACCAAATACACCTACCCTGATTCGGACTTCCATAGACACATAGTCATACTACCAATTGAATTTCGAGGGGTCTATCCAAAGCGAAGCTGTTCCCGTACCATCGGTAAACACAACCTCCTATTACAATTGCATGAGTATCCTATACCCAAATATATGAGAACTATGTCGTTATGCTCCCACAACGCGCACAAGTGTAATACTAGTCTTTTACGCGTTATCGATGTCCAATCTCGATAATACTCTGACTAGGGATATTCAATGATTAAACCTTTATGGATTGATACTGTCTCATATTATCTCAATCTGGAACTAATCATATGAACCTTTTATCATTTATACATATAGGTAATCCAATTACAAATGATAAAAGGGCAATTTCCTTTGTCACATTGTGAATTTGTACAACAACACCATAATCTGTACAAATAGTGATGCTATGGGTCATAATTGTCCAACAGATGGGGCTAATAAGTTTTTAATGACAATTTTCTCGACTTGGTTTGAAGTTTTGATCTTCTACAAAAATACTTCATAGATTTTTCTTAAGTTATTGAGTTTTGTTTTGATTTATAGATTGCATGTTTATTATTTATTAATTTAATTGAATATTTATGTTAAAAGGGATTAACAACACATCCCGCCAACAATCTTAAGAACTTATTATTTATATGTGTTGTTTATTTTATTTATGTATGAATTATTCATCTTTTGCTCTCAAAATACGTTCTGAACATATAATTTATAAAATGGCATTTTAACGCGCGTCGAACGCATAAGAACACATAAGTTTCATATTTTTGTACGAACGTCACTAGATCGCGAGCTCCCTGGAAAGGTTCGTTCGAACAGGTTAACAAATGCTACAGGAACGTGAAATCTCTGAAATGATTGTTTGAACGATTGAACGAACGTGACACTAACACAAGTCATACCTAGAATATTTTAATACTCATTAATTTTGGTTGATTAATAGATTTAGATTAATCAAATGCCTAGTTAATTAACATGTTAATTGTTAAATATTGTATACAAATTTTAATTGTGCAACTTGGTAATATAGACATAAGTTAATTATAGGGTTATTCAATTATCACATACATGCACCTAGTTTACTATGTGATAAAGTTGGGAAATTAAATCATGCTCATTGATTGTTGCATACTTGGTTGAGAATTAAAAGCGTATCACATAGACTTGGTCCGAAAGTTACATAAGTAATTCCTTCAAAACTTGACTGAAAATTGAAGTATAACACTAAGAGTGAATGCCTATGATTTTCTATTGAGAAAGTGATCAAGGAAATTCTGACACCAAGGCGAAAAGAGCCCAATTCTCAAAATTTTCCTTTGTTCACCTATTGATGAACACTAAAAAGTGCACATTTATTAAAAGAAAAATCAATCATTTTATACTTGTAGTTTCATTTATCCCATTAATTTAGCATAATAATTAAATTTATTTTTTATATTATTTTTATTTCTTATGTAGGTGAAATAATATTTTGGATGCATAATTAGAAAATTGGACATGACATTTGGAATTTGGAGGCCAAAAATTTGAAAAGGCGTTTTAATAGTGTATAAATTCAGAAATTCCAACCATGTGCAATTTTCGTATTTTGGCTATAACATTATTCTCCGATATTGGATTGAAGTTATTCCAATTCAAATGAAAGAAACTTCAAAGTTCTACAACTTTGAAAATTGGACATGACATTTGGATTTTGGAGGCCAAAAACTTGAAAAGGCGTTCTAATATAGTATAAATTCAAAAATTCCAACCATGTGCAATCCAATGTCGGAGTAAAATGTCATGTCCAATTTTCTAATAATTAGAAAATTGGACATGATATTTGGATTTCGGAGGTCGAAAACTTGTAAAGGCGTTCTAATAGTGTACAAATTCAGAAATTCCAACCCTGTGTAATTTTCGTATTTTGGCCATAACATCTTACTCCGATATTGGATTGAAGTGATTCCAATTCAAATGAAAGAAAATTCAAAGATCTACAACTTTGCTACTGACAAAATTCTCTAATTCTGAAGTTTTCAATACCGAAATTGATGAAAAATATAACTTGTGTTATATGTAATTATTTAAGTCAAATAAAAAAAAATAAATATGTTGCATGTTTGGTGGAGGATTTTGTGAAGAATGAATGCAATTGCATTGGTAAGAGGTGTTGAACATCTCTATAAATAGAGGTGCGCTGCACTTCATTTTCTTCAGTGAGATTTCCATAGTTTTCTCTGAAAATTTATGGATTTCTAACTCTTGTGTGTTTTATTTTTTTTAAAAGCTTTCTTGTAATTTCTTTTTCTTTCCGTAACAAAATTAAGTGTGTTTTTATTTAAAATTATGAGTACCTAATTTCTTTTTGTTGGGGTAAATGGTGAAGCTTTTAATACGAAAATTTAGATTAATCTCACTTATATTATAATATATTATTGTAATCTAATGATTAATATTTAATTTAATTTTTGATTATTATTGATAAATTTTATTACCGCCTATGTGGCTATTTTTTTTATTTAGCATAATTAAATACCTAATTGGGTTTTTTATCGACAAAAGTTATCATCGTCTTTATGGCTGGTTTATATGTTTTGGCATAATCAATTCCTGAAATAAATTAATTGTGTAATAATTACAAAGTTATATATTATAACAAGTCAGATTTCTAAATTTAATATTAAATGTGGATCCCCTAACCCCAGTTTTTTATTTTATTGTTGCAATCAAATTAAAAATTTTCCAATCAGTTAAAAAAATCCAGTCTTTTAATTTCCACTCGATTGTTATTTTATCGTATTAAATCTATTACATGTGGATCGATCTGAGTGTTACCGTGTTATTTTATTACTTCGACACTCTTATATTTGAGAGTAAAGAACTACTTTGTGAGCGTGTCAAGTTTTTGGTGCCATTGTTGAGGAATAAATTTAGTAGATAGAATATATATATATATATATATATATATATATATATATATATTTCTTTTCTTTATTTATAATTATATTTATATTTATATTTTTTGTACTTTTATATTTTTATATTTTTTATGCATCTCATTTTCTTTCATCTTTGCATTTGAGTAGATCCAAAATGTCATGATTCATCCTAAATGAATCAAGAACCCAGAAATCTCACATACAGACAGACCCTGTTTTAATTCTTCAAGGTTACATGACACAAAAAATTAATTAAAATAGTGCTTGTATTTTGCCAAAAAATTTCTTGAACCATCCCTATCTAGAGATTCTTCCATAATTTTTTGTGAGAACGTAGTTCGAGAGATTGAGACAGTTGAACGAGAAATTCAATTGAGATCTGAATTGACAATAATCATATGACTTTTATAGATATAAATCACTGCATTTTTATTTTCTTTATTTATTTTTCTTTTCACTTTTTGTTTGTTTTAATTTTAATTTTAATTTTAATTTTTTTCCACTTGTTTATTTTTTTCTTTTTGTAAGTATTGTATTTGCTTTTTTAAATTTTAGCATATAGTTTACATTTAAGTTACATGAAACACTGGTCTCGATCATCTAGAGAAAGATTAAATAGAGAGTCTTCATCACCTTCACCGTCTGTCAAAATTACCGAGAACCAAAATTAAAATTCACCTGCCCGAGTTGAAAACCAATTGATTAGAAAGAAAACGAGTCTCGGCATGATGATCTTAATCATCGTAAGACACTCAGATAATTCATGAATCCCACTAGGACATGATCACCATCTTGCATTATTTTTCCTCCATATGCAACATGTTTCAATTTTAAGCTAGGTGTCATCCAACCTTTATACACATTCCATGGTTTAGAATCAGAAAATCATTATCAGCACTTAAGAGAATTTGAAGAGGTATGTAACACTTGCACATACCAAAATTACAGTATGAAAATAATTCAATTAAAGTTTTTACCTTTTATTAAAGGATAAAGCTAAATTTTGGTTGCAGAACCTTAGGTCAGGATCTATCCGAACATGGGATGATTTACAAGAACAGTTTCTGAAAATATTATTTCCCCCTCACAAGACAAACTCCTTTAAGAGGAGAATCACAACTTTCATACAAAATTCAGAGGAAACACTTTACCAACGTTGGGAGAGGTTTAAAGAGAGGTTGAATGTTTATCCATATTACGGGTTTGAAATATGGAGGCCGATCGCGTACTTCTATGAGGGTTTAACACCTCAAGGTAGACAAGTAGTAGAAATAATGTGTAATGGTGAGTTTAGGGACAAAAATCTCGAAGATGCACTAGATTACCTAGAACACATAGCATAGAATGCACAACAATGGGACACAGTTGGCACTTATGTGTCGTCTGCAAAACCAAAGTCATATGGTAGAGTATGTTTAACCTTAGGGAAGACCATGACCTCTGCTAAGTATGCATCTCTAGCTAATAAAGTCGAGGCATTAGAAATGAGAAAAAATGATCATGACAAGCAATTCAAGAAGTCAAATATCAAATCTGTAATTCAAATGAACATGTCACACAAGTTTGCACAACCTTGCCAGCCCTACAAGAATATCTTCATGACCAAGTCAGTTCTATAAACACTTTCAATAGTCCAAATCCAACCCGTACTACTAAAGCTACAATTCTGGTTGGAGAAACCATCCAAACTTCAATTCGAGGAATGATAACCAAACACAACCATCACAACAACCTCCCCTGGTAAACCAGAATTTCTGAAATTCCTAGAATTATGCACCATATGTCCCACCACCTAGGAAAAACCTTGACGATACCTTGCATGCATTCATTCAGAAACAAGAAGTCATCAATAACCAAAATGTTCAAACATTAATTGACCTGAAAGATATTTTCTCGAAAATCACATATGCACTGACAATTAATGAGAAATGAAAGTTTATGTAACATCCCCAATATGGGAGATGCTACCGGTAGAGAATAGGTCGTACTATCCCCCTAAGGCACTGACTTTCTAACTACAACCATACATATACTTTTCTTAACAAAATTTCATATATGAGACTAATACCCAAACTCACAATATAGCTCGAAATGTAATATACATTCGAATGAATAGACAATACCATATGTGTTACAGCTCTATACATGAATACTCATACTTAACACTATTATACAAATATCTGAGACTGAACCTTACTCAACTTGACAAATCTCTATTTCTGACTCGACCTGGTGGACCAAACCCTCTAATGACTGCCATCGGTTTCCATCCTCTCGAGCTCATCCTCCATGATCCTGTAAAATAAAACACTGAGAGTGGAGGGTTAGATCGTTTGAACGACCTAAGTGAGTGGACGATTTTTAAAATGAAAACTGAAATACTTTATGAAACCAATATTTTATATATCAATTCGAATCTTTCTGAAAACATTCTGTTTTAGAAAACTTCTCTCTAAAATCTATTTCTCAAATCTGCTTTTGAAAATCTGGCTCTGAAAACTATTTCTGAAATGTCTGTTTCTGAAATGTCTATTTCTTTCTAGAAAATCTTTCTCTCGAAAACTAACTCTGAAATCTGTATTTAAAAACTATTTCTGAAAACCTATCTATATCTTTAAAAACCTGACGTATAGAGGCATTACATATCGTCATCCCCCCATATGCCTAACTAGAGCCAAGAGTGCAAATCCATGACTTTGGGGCATTACACATTGCCGTCTCCAAAGCATGCCACTTCTGTCCCTAAAACTAGTGGTCTTGGACGTTACGTATCGCCATCCCCAAGCCACTAAACTAGAACTAGGGGTGCGAATCCATGCTACACTCCCAACTATGAAACTAGGATCTATGGGAATCTATCATCCATAGTCCTCAACTAGGATCTGGGGGTGTTACATATCACCGTCCCCCCAGTCCTCTACATGTGCACATGTCATCTATCAATTCCATGTTTGTATCAAGTTGCATATTATGGTAGGTTTTTCCCCCATGCCTCAGAAATCATAAAAGCTTACTTTGAAAAAATTTATTTCTCAAACGTATCTTAAAATATGATATTTCATGAAATAACTGTAAAAAAAATGACTAACGCCCTAGAAGCATAAAAATAAGTCTTATATGTAAAATAACATAATAAAAGTCAACTTTAAAGAAAAGTGTCCACTCATTGATTTCGAGTTCCCGTTAGCATAACATCACTCCGCCGAAAGGTTTATGGTTCATGCAATAACTCCTAATTTATAACTATGATTAGAAAATAAATCATGTAGTGTATTAAGGAATTAAACTAAATTTATCGATCTAAATACTTGTTATCGCTTTCAGGCCTAACATATGTATATTATGGTGTATTGTATGTATACGAGTCGATACGAGACCCTTAGGGTGGCCTATAACATGCTAGGGTGGAACTGGAACGAATCAAAACTAATTTGGGGAAAATTTTGATCTCATGTCGCGAAGCAAGACCTTGCGCGTCGTGACGCGTACAATTCCAGAAACTGATATTTGAAAATTTTCAGTTCGCTTCGCGACGCGAACAGTCCGAAAACGAATCTGCATCATTTTCCTAGTACGCGTCACGATGTGAGCCCGTGCATGTCGCTACACAAGACTTTTTTCCACGATTCTGCACTTGCTTCTTCAAGTCTAAGTTACCTAAATGTATAACTAACATTTCCATACTAAAAACCAATACACAATCCATCATATTATTTTAACTTCACACATTTTGAATCAAGTTAACATCTTCAAACACTTCTTTAATCTCATTATTCTTATTCTTAGCTTAAACCCTTAAGATTTACAAAACTTGGGTACTCAATGCAACAACCAATTTATTTACTTATAAATCATCAAAACGCAACCCCTAACATGCCAATAGCCATATTTTATCATCATTCTTTCAAAATCTAACAAACCATGTTTTGGGTCAACTTTAGGGTGCACAAATAGTTCCATTTTATATAAGGGGCTATTTTTAATTTTTATTAATGAAGAAAATGGTATATAAAATGGAAAAAATCTTAGATTTTTCTAGATGGGTCCGCGACACTATTCACCCAAATTTTTGACTAGCATTTTTGACTTATTTCTGGTTCGAATTTTAAAAATGTTCAACACGAAAATTGTAGGTATCGATCTCATATTTCTAACAATATGAAATTAATTAAAATTGGAGTTCGTATGAGAAAGTTATGGCCCAAACACCATGAGCTGTCCAGAGTGAAACATCGTACAATTCTGTATCGGAACTTCGAGGAATATAAATTGTCCCTAAGGTCACTTCATGAGCGTATAAGTGTTCAACATATCTTATATTATGTAATATTCATTCTAGAATGAAATAGTATTCGAGATTACCGGTCAATGAGATTACCGGTCATTACAAATTCTCCCCCCTTAAATAGGATTCGTCCTCGAATCCCTACTGATGCTCAAATATTTAGGTTTAATTTGGTTGAATGTGTCAGGCTTCTGTTGCTCTTATTTCCCTTTACTTTCCTTTACTATTTTTCTCAAGAACTTGATACTAAGACTTTTGGGAATCTCTTACCTCGATATACTTCATTTGATTCTTGTAAATAATGCTCAGATATGGGGGTTTGTGCCATATCTATGGACTTCTTAATGAATGGTATCTTTCATAAATTTCTACCTATCTTTTGTTTCATACTATATAATGTCTTGTAGGGTGTAATAGAAATACTAAATTCCTCATGATCTCAACTTAGGTTTCCTTCGAATTGGTACATGTACTTAACTTGTAATGTAATTCCTAAAATCAATATGTTTATGCTAACAGGAATATCCACGATCATTCAAACTGAATCATTTCTTTAGCCTTTATATTATTTACTACAATATCACTAATTTAAAATTTCACTTAGGGTTCCTGTTACTCTTCCTTCTTAATGTATCACTACTGTTCTTGATACCTCAACAAATAATTTTATTCCTTCCATCTTCAAGTATAGCTTCAATTTTTCTCCCTCTTTTTTCCATCTCTTCTCATCTACTGCCTACTAATTATTAGAGGTGATAATATTTCCTATCGTTAAGTTTCTTCATGTTTTACCATAGTTCAAGATTAAGGACAATCCTTATTTCTAATGAAATCTACATGCTCAACCTGAACTTGGCATTAATCTTCTTGACTTTATGATGAGTGGGAATTATATCACTATTTCTCACTCATTTAACCTAATATTTTGTATAGTTTCTTGAGTTTTGTGAATATTTTGATGTGTTTTGTGTTATTTTGTAGATAAATAAAGTTTCAAGACACTCTAGAGGTGATTTGGGCCAAAACAGTGAAAATTGGACGAAAAAGGGCAAAATGGTAATTTACCGCGTCACGACGCCTAACATGCACCGAACAGTGCTAACGTGCGCCGGGTCCACAAGTCAAAATCTGAGAAATTTGACTTTGCTAACGTGTGTCGTGCCACGTGTCACCATCATAGCCGATCTGCTAACGTGCACCGTGCCACGTGTCATCATCCAACGGTATCGACAGTCACCATCACCACGTGTCGCCACGTGTCACTCCACCTGTCAGCCACATCATTGTCAACATCACCGGTTGACCGAGTCAAAATGCCACGTCATCATCAACCAATCACAACGTGCCACGTGTCGCAATTCTATGGCACCGACAGTCACTTTGCCACGTGTCGCCACGTTAGCATCAATTATTGGCTCACTTATCCGAAATCGACATGTGGCGGATAAGAATCTGAGCCGACCAATCAGAAGCCGCCATATGTCACAATAATTGAGCTCTAACCACCTTGCCACGTGTCACCTTATCACCTTATCCAGAATCGCCACGTGTCATCACCTCAGCCTGCCACGACCAAAAAGCACTAGCGTCACGACGCCAATGCCCTTTGCGTCGCGACGCTGGAAGCCCATCCGCGCCTATAAATTTAGCTCGGTTTCAGAATTCAAATCATGACTTCCTTGAGTTTTGTAAGGACTCTAAGGATTGCATCTTGTGTGTTTTATTTTTTGTAATTTTAATTTAGCGTTTTTACTTTTAGTATTTTTAATTATGCATTTTTACTTTTTGTAATAAAATTTTATTTACTTTATTTACTTTATGTTTTGTAGTTAATTTACCGCTGGGGTAAAAGGTGAAACATTTAATATAATTACCTAGGTAAATCTCATTTAATTATAATTTATAAATTATAATTTAACTGGATTAATTAATGGCAGACTTTATTACCGTCTATATGGTCGGTCTAAATATAAATTACTTTACCGCCTATATGGCTGGTCTTTATGTGACAGATAATTACCGCCTATATGGCTGGTGTAATTGGACTAAATTGATTACCGCCTATATGACTAGTTTTAAATGTTTAACATTATTAATTCCTGAGAAAGCATAACAGAAAATAATTTATATATTATAATAAGTGAGATTCCTAGATAAGAAATATTAAATGTGAATCCTCTAACCCCAGCATTTTATTTTATTTTAGGGAAGTGATGAAACACAATATTACTAGGCTTAATAATTGATTTAATTATTTATTGGGTAATTCTTTAGTTTGTTTATTGAGTCTTAAGCTTAATGCTTCTTGTTGTCTGATCACCAATAAGATTGATGTGGGAAACTTAAAATGAACTAGACATAGGGATTTTAGGTTTCAGCCTTAGATTCAATAGCCCACGATCTTCTTTGAGGATAGATAACCCTTTAATAGATTTCCATACAGGATAGACATATACCTGTCGGGCGGGGGTAGCCATAATTGGAACTTAATTTTAATGAATCCAGGTAATTTGGTTGACATAGACATATGGTTCAATTGGGTTATACTGGGTATTTGCGTCTGACCATCGACAGAGTCTTTTGCATATTTTCGTGTTTCAGGTTAGCAATCTGATTTATTACACATAAATAAGAGAATCAATTCATCTTTATAATAATATTGTGTGGAGTCACGACCCTAGATCTTTGAGTCTTTTCTTTTATTTTCCTTTGTATTTACTTTTGAGTCTGTTTTTATTTTAATTTGTAATTCACATTCAACCAACCAAAAGCAATCAAAAAATCATTATCTTCTCCCTATAATTAGATACCTGTAAATAAATAGTATCAATATTTAATAACAACAGTAGGAATTAAGTCCTCGTGGGATCGATATTTTTATACTACTTGAACGATACGTGCGCTTGCATTATACGTGTGTCTTTACGCCGGTCAAGTTTTTGGCACCGTTGTCGGGGACTTATTTTTCTTGAGTTATTAATTTTGAAGCTATCTAATTTACTTGTATCTAATTTTCTTTATTTTTATCTGTAATTTTTAATTCTTTCTTTGTTTTCAGGTGGTTGAAAAATGGAACATTATTGGGAGATTGAGAGATCACGAGCTTTACTAGAAGTTACACCCCAAATCTGGGAGCAACAGTCCGATTTTCTGAGGCCTGTTGTACAGCCCAATAACTATCACTGGATGTCAGAATCAAGCAATACTACATTTTCTCATCAGAACGAAATGGGGAGATGTGTGATTTATGATGGTAACCACCCGAGCGATCAATGCATATACTTTTCAGAGTGGCAGAATTATCAGAATCATTCAAGGTACGAAGAACCATTATATTTTCCATTTCATCCACCATCTACCTTCGATTTCCATCAACAATAAGAACCATCAGAGGAAGATCAGATGATCGACATGCTCAAAGATTGGGTCAAGAAACAAGATGAAAAGTTAGATACAATGCTTGAAACATGCCAGAATCAATTTGAAAGTATTCAGAGACAATCAGAATTCATTCAGAGACTGACAGATCAAACGAGACAATTATCTCAAGAAGAATTATCAGATGAAACTGACAAAGCCATCGAGTACCCAGAGATCCATAATGACACCTTAACAGAGGAGGAGGCTGAGAGTATCAACAACCATAGGTATTAGTTCAGGAGCCCAAACCAGCAAAGTCTCTATTTGACTTTTATTATTCAGATTCTGACGAGGATGAAGCTGATCTATTTGTACCAACTGCACCAACAACGGAGGATCAAACTTTCAATCCTAAAAAATGAAGATCTTGGAGCATGCTTTACCATGATGTTTGATGAAGATCTACCTGAACCATCCATTCCAGTCGTATCAGAGGATAAAGACCTTATGTCAGAAACATCTTTACATCCTCAGGCAGATACTTATGGAGCATGCATTTCACAGATGACGGATGAAGAGTTGAATACAAAAATTTTAAAATTCATCTGTAAAGAAAATGTGGAGCAAGAAGCAGAGGAAATGAAGGAGCAAATGTCTGAACTTATTAAAGATCCAGAGCATTAAGAAGAAACATCACTATTTTGGGGAGTACAAATCAAAGATATCACCTAGCAGCTTGACAGAATGGAATTTCCATTCAAAGTCAAGCACCATACGAGACCTCCTAATTTTATTTCTTTCTTTTCAGGAACCACTGGAGAAACAAAGATTAAAAAGGTGGCATGAGCACTGAATGAGACAAAACTCTTTTTACCACCTTACCATTGGAAGAGACCCTTCAAAAGCAATGCTCACGGGATTGTCTTTAATCGGACATCCAAAACGACATTGAAACCTCCTTAACAGATAGATTTCAGTCACGTCTGGCTGAAGATGAAAAATTTAGCGCTAGCAGAGAAGCAACCCATGCATTTTGTTGTAATTTCTATTTTATATTTTGTGTATTATTTGTACAGTTTTTAATTTTGTGTGTTATTTTTGTAGGGAAAAGCTCAACCAAAGCATAAGGCAAAAGGAATGGTGTTTGGAAAAAATAAGAGATAATTCATTAGCGATGGCTGAGTAAGGAATGGATTCTTGAGACGTATCCTGATGAATTTATACTAAGTGAATGGCATATTGCGTACACAATTCCGTTGCTTTAATTATTGCTTTGATTTGCTTTTATGTTGTAATTATTTTTATTTTCGTAGACAGAATCCAGACTTTTTGACCTTTCATGATTTCTTTTGTTGTTTAGCTAACAAACGTCCTATGGAAGATACTAGTGCTATTATTACTCACCATTTTTCAAGTACTATAAATTCAGCCCGTCATTGCACTTTTGAAGGCATCCAGAGTTGAGAAAGAAATACATAAAAAATGGAAGCCACTTCAAGAAGACGAGTTGAAAACATCTGTGTGTTTTGTGGTACTAGTGTTGGTACTAAGCCACAATACGTAGAGGCAGCACAAGAATTGGGTCGAGTCTTAGCTGCAAGGAATATGCACTTAGTATATGGCGGAGGCAATCTTGGACTAATGGGGATCGTTTCAAAGGCCGTACAGGAAGGAGGCAGTCACGTTTTTGGAATCATCCCAAAACCCTTGGCGGAGGCAAATCTTATTGGACCCTCAAACGGAGAGGAACTAATCGTGCCAGGTATGTCTGAACGATTAGTAGAAATGATTAACCGTGCTGATGCTTTTATTGCTTTGCTAGGTGGCTTGGGCACATTGGAGGAAATTTTTATAGTGCTATCTTGGGCGAACTTGAACATACACCAGAAACTAATTGGGCTGTTTAACATTGATGGATTTTATGATTTTCTATGTGTGTTTCTTGATGATGCTCGGAGAAATGGGTTCGTGTCAAAACCTTTAAAAGAACTCTTCTTCACTGCCAGAACTGCTCCGGATCTAATTGACCAAATCTTAGCCTATAAACCGCAAGTTGACCCTATCATTTCAAAGATAAATTGGTCCGAGGAAGATCGTGGTAAGAGGCATCGGATTAATCTGGATCTTAACCTTTAAATTCCTATAGAATTTCAGCTAACCAGGTTTGACCTTCTTAACTCTCATTTTACAGTTTAAAACATTGGGGACAATGTCTCATTTAGGTTTGGGGGAGGGAATTATTTGATCAGTACCTTGTTTTTAGTTTGTGTGTTGTTTTTATTTTTAGTCTAAAATTTTTTGAAAACCAAAAAAAAATAAAATTTGAAATTTTTTTAAAAAATGACAAAAATATTTTGTGTTTTTATTTTGACTAAAAATGTGAAATTGGTAAGAGATAGCTGAGTAAGGAGTTTTCACTCTTGAGACGTATCTTAAACCATTTTGAAGCAAGTTAGTTTTTGTTTATTTTTTATTTTGAATTATTTAATATGTAAATTTTCCATAAAACGAACTAAAATTGATCTTCATATGCTCAGTTGGCAAATATTATCAACATACATAGTAACATACGGACATGAGCTAAAATTGAAAAGTTTGTAATATTCAGTGCTCTAGTTTAATTGGAGGAAGCATCTCAAAAAGTGATGGAGTAAAAAAAAAAACGTCTGAGATTCGAGTTATTAAGCTTGTAAGGGTGTTTTAACACCTAGTGCCCTAAAACCATCTGGTTTGGGAGTCACTGGCCCAAAGCTCGTTACATGGATCAAGGATGTTGCAAAAATCTATATATCTGAAGTCTGAGTAATTAAGTCCGCCTGGGTGTCTTAACACCTGGTGCCCTAAAGTCAACTGGTTTGGGAGCCATCGATCCAACACTCGCTACATAGACGGAAGATATTGTATATAAATAAAAAAAAATTAAAATCAAAGAAAAAATCAGAAAAATTATTCCATTGCTACAAAAATGTGTGAATTCTGATAAAACTTTAGGACAAAAATATTACTCTCTTATCAACTACGCTTATGACTGTTGTGGGCAAAAATGAGTTGTTTAATATTTTGTTGGCTGTGTATATGGAAAATGGTAAATATAATCGGAGAATTTACTTATTCAGTAATTTAGAAAGAAAGAAAACAACTAGTAACTTGGAGTAGAAATTTCACCTGATTAGTCACTAACTTCTTTATTCTCTTTTCTCTTGTGTTTTTGCTTTTGTGTGCATTAGTTTCACTACCTTTTTACTTTTGTAAAATGTTTGTGGGTATCATTGTTGTAAACCCTCACGAGACTACAACTCGTCTACTAGGGGACACCTAGGGGTTTAAAGGCTTGTTGCATACGCTAAATGCAACCGTGATCCCAACGAAAGTGGCTTAGTTAAATTTTATTTTAAAGATGTTTATGATATTTTATTCTATGTTTTGCTCGAGGACTAGCAAAATGTTAGGTTTGGGGGTGTGATGAGTGGTAATTATATCATTATTTCTCACTCATTTAACCTAATATTTTGTATATTTTCTTGGGTTTTATGAATATTTTGATTTTTTTGTGTTATTTTGTAGATAAATAAGTTTCAGGACACTCTGGAGGGGATTTGGGTCAAAACAGTGAAAATTGGATGAAAAGGGTAAAATCGTAATTTGTCGCGTCGCGACGCCTAACATGCGCCGAACAGTGCAAACATGCACCTAACGTGCGCCGTGCCATGTGTTGCCATGTGTCACTCCACCTGTCAGCCACGTCATCATCCAAATCACCGGTTGATCAAGTCAAAATGCCACGTCATCGCCATGTCATCATCAACCAATCACAGAGTGCCATGTGTCGCAATTATATGGTGCCGACAATCACTTTGCCACGTGTCGCCACGTCAGTGCCAAGTCAGCATCAATTATTTGCTCACTTATCCGAAATCGACACATGGCGGATAAGAATCTGAGCCGACCAATCAGAATCCGCCACGTGTCACAATAATTGAGCTCCAACCACCTTGCCACGTGTCACCTTATCACCTTATCCAGAATCACCACGTGTCATCACCTCAGCCTGCCACGACCAAAAAGCACTGGCGTCGCGACGCCAATGCCCTTGGCGTCGCGACGCTGGAAGCCCATCCGCGCCTATAAATTCAGCTCGATTTCATAATTCAAATCATGCCTTCCTTGAGTTTTGTAAGGACTCTAAGGATTGCATTTTGTGTGTTTTAGTTTTTGTAATTTTAATTTATTCATTTTTACTTTTTGTACTAAAATTTTATTTACTTTTTTTACTTTAAGTTTTGTAGTTAATTTACCGCTGGGGTAAAAGGTGAAACATTTAATATAATTATCTAGGTAAATCTCATTTAATTATAATTTATAAATTATAATTTAACCAGATTAATTAATGGCAGACTTTATTACCGCCTATATGGTCGGCCTAAATATAGATTACTTTACCGCATATATGGCTGGTCTTTATGTGACAGATATTTACCGCCTATATGGCTGGTGTAATTGGACTAAATTGATTACCGTATATATGGCTGGTTTTAAATGTTTAACATTATTAATTCCTGCGAAAGCAGAACAGAAAATAATTTATATATTATAATAAGTGAGATTCCTAGATAAGAAATATTAAATGTGAATCCTCTAACCCCAACATTTTATTTTATTCCAGGGAAGTGATGAAACAAAATATTACTAGGCTTAATAATTGATTTAATTATTTATTGGGTAATTCTTTAGTTTGTTTATTGAGTCTTAAGCTTAATGCTTCTTGTTGTCTGATCACCAATAAGATTGATGTGGTAAACTTAAAATGATCTAGACATAAGGATTTTAGGTTTCAGCCTTAGATTCAATAGCCCACGATCTTCTTTGAGGATAGATTACACTTTAATAGATTTCCTTACAGGATAGACATATACCTGTCGGGCGGGGGTAGCCATAATTGGAACTTAATCTTAATGAATCCAGGTAATTTGGTTGACATAGACATATGGTTCAATTGGGTTATACTGGGTATTTGCGTCTGACCATCGATAGAGGCTTTTGTATATTTTCGTGTTCCAGGTTAGCAATCTGATTTATTACACATAAATAAGAGAATCAATTCATCTTTATAATAATATTGTGTGGAGTCACGACCCTAGATATTTGAGTCTTTTCTTTTATTTTCCTTAGTATTTTCTTTTGAGTCTGTTTTTATTTTAATTAGTAAATTCACATTCAACCAATCAAAAAATCAAACAATCATTATCTTCTCCCTATAATTAGATACCTCTAAATAAATAGTATCAATATTTAATAACAACAGTAGGAATTAAGTCCTCGTGGGATCGATATTTTTATACTACTTGATTGATACGTGCGCTTGCATTATACGTGTGTGTTTGCGCCGGTCAAGTTTTTGGCACCGTTGTTGGGGACTTATTTTTCTTGAGTTATTAATTTTGAAACTATCTAATTTACTTGTATCTAATTTTCTTTATTTTTATCTGTAATTTTTAATTCTTTCTTTGTTTTCAGGTGTTGAAAAATGGAACATTTTTGGAGATTGAGAGATCACGAGCTTTACTAGAAGTTACACCCCAAATCTGGGAGCAACAGTCCGGTTTTCTGAGGCCTGTTGTACAGCCCAACAACTATCACTGGATGTCAGAATCAAGCAATACTAAATTTGCTCATAAGAACGAAATAGGGAGATGTGTGATTTATGATGGTAACCACCCGAGCGATCAATGCATATACTTTTCAGAGTGGCAGAATTATCAGAATCTTTCAAGGAAGGAAGAACCATTATATTTTCTATTTCATCCACCATCTACCTTCGATTTCCATCAACAATCAGAACCATCAGAGGAAGATCATATGATTGACATGCTCAAAGATTGGGTCAAGAAACAAGACGAAAATTTGGATACAATGCTTGAAACATGCCAGATCAATTTGAAAGTATTCTGAGACAATCAGAATTCATTCAGAGACTAACAGATCAAACAAGACAATTATCTCAAGAAGAATTATCAGATGAAACTGACAAAGCCTTCTAGTACCCAGAGATCCATAATGACAACTTAACAGAGGAGGAGGCTGAGTAGTATCAACAACCAGAGGTATCAGTTCAGGAGCCCAAACCAGCAAAGTCTCTATTTGACTTTTATTATTCAGATTCTGACGAGGATGAAGCTGATCTATTTCTACCAACTTCACCAACAACGGAGGATCAAACTTTCAATCCTCAAAATGAAGATCTTGGAGCATGCTTTACCATGATGTTTGATGAAGATCTACCTGAACCATCCATTCCAGTCGTATCAGAGGATAAAGACCTATGTCAGAAACATCTTTACATCCTCAGGCAGATACTTATGGAGCATGCATTTCACAGATGATGGATGAAGAGTTGAATACAGAAATTTTAAAATTCATCTGTAAAGAAAAGGGGGAGCAAGAAGCAGAGCAAATGGAGGAGCAAATGTCTAAACTTATTAAAGATCCAGAGCATTAAGAAGAAACATCACTGTTTTGGGGAGTACAAATCAAAGATATCACACAGAAGCTTGACAGAATGGAATTTCCATTCAAAGTCAAGCACCATACGAGACCTCCTGATTTTATTTCTTTCTTTTCAGGAACCACTGGAGCAACAAAGATTAAAAAGGTGGCACGAGCACTGAATGAGACAAAATTATTTTTACCACCTTACCGTTGGAAGAGACCCTTCAAAAGCAACGCTCACGGGATTGTCTTTGATCGGACATCCAAAACGACATTGAAACCTCCTTAACAGATGGATTTCAGTCACGTCTGGCTGAAGATGAAAAATTTAGCGCTAGCAGGGAGGCAACCCATGCACTTTGTTGTAATTTCTATTTTTATATTTTCTGTATACATTTGTAGAGTTTTTAATTTTGTGTGTTATTTTTGTAGGGAAAAGTTCAACCAAAGCATAAGACAGAAGGAATGGTGTTTGGCAAAGATAAGAGATAATTCATTAGCGATGGCTGAGTAAGGAATGGATTCTTGAGACGCATCTTGATGAATTTATACTAAGCGAATGGCATATTGCGTACACAATTCCGTTGCTTTAATTATTGCTTTGATTTTCTTTTATGTTGTAATTATTTTTATTTTCGTACACAGAATCCAGACTTTTTGACCTTTCACAATTTCTTTTGTTGTTTAGCTAACAAACGTCCTATGGAAGATACTAGTGCTATTATTACTCACCCTTTTTAAAGTACTATAAATTCAGCCCGTCATTGCACTTTTGAAGGCATCCAGAGTTGAGAAAGAAATACATAAAAAATGGAAGCCACTTCAAGAAGACGAGTTGAAAAAATCTGTGTGTTTTGTGGTACTAGTGTTGGTACTAAGCCACAATACGTAGAGGCGGCACAAGAATTGGGTCAAGTCTTAGCTGCAAGGAATATGCACTTAGTATATGGCGGAGGCAATCTTGGACTAATGGGGATCGTTTCAAAGGCCGTACAAGAAGGAGGCAATCACGTTTTGGGAATCATCCCAAAACCCTTGGCGGAGGAAAATCTTATTGGACCCTCAAACAGAGAGGAACTAATCGTGCCAGGTATGTCTGAACGATTAGTAGAATGATTAACCGTGTTGATGCTTTTATTGCTTTGCCAGGTGGCTTGGGCACATTGGAGAAAATTTTTATAGTGCTCTCTTGGGCGAACTTGAACATACACCAGAAACCAATTGGGCTGTTTAACATTGATGGATTTTATGATTTTCTTTGTGTGTTTCTTGATGATGCTCAGAGAAAATTGGTTCGTGTAAAAACTTTAAAAGAACTCCTCTTCACTGCCAGAAATGCTCCGGATCTAATTGGTCCGTGGACGATCGTGGTAAGAGGCGTCGGATTAATCTAGACCTTAACCTTTAATTTCCTATAGAATTTCAGCTAACCAGGTATGACCTTCTTAACTCTCATTTTACAGTTTAAGACATTAAGGACAATGTCTCATTTAGGTTTGGGGGAGGGAATTAGTTGATCAGTACCTTGTTTTTATTTTGTGTGTTGTTTTTATTTTTAGTCTAAAATTTTTCGAAAACCAAAAAAAAAATTTTGAAATTTTTTTAAAAAAATGACAAAAATATTTTGTGTTTTTGTATTTTTATTTTCACTAAAAATGTGAAATTGGTAAGAGATAGCTGAGTAAGGAGTTTTTACTCCTGAGACGTATCTTAAACCATTTTGAAGTAAGTTAGTTTTTGTTTATTTTTTATTTTGAATTATTTAATATGTAAATTTTCCATAAAAATGGATCTTCATATGCTCAGTTGGCAAATATTATCAACATACATAGTAACATAGGGACATGAGCTAAAATTGAAAAGTTTGTAATCTTCAGTGCTCTAGTTTAATTGGAGGAAGCATCTCAAAATTGATGGAGTAAAAAAAAAAAGTCTGAGATTCGAGTTATTAAGTCTGTAAGGGTGTTTTAACACCTAGTGCCCTAAAACCATCTGGTTTGGGAGTCACTGGCCCAAAGCTCCTTACATGGATCAAGGATGTTGCAAAAATCTATAAATCTGAAGTCTGAGTAATTAAGTCTGCATGGGTGTCTTTACACCTGGTGCCCTAAAGTCAACTTGTTTGGGAGCCACCGACCCAACACTCGCTACATAGAAGGAAGATATTGTATATAAATAAAAAAAAATTCAAAAATCAAAGAAAAAATCAGAAAAATCAGAAAAATTATTCCATTGCTACAAAAAGGTGTGAATTCTGATAAAACTTCAGTAATTTAGAATGAAAGAAAACAACTAGTAACTTGGAGTAGAAGTTTCACCTGATTAGTCACTAACTTCTTTATTCTCTTTTCTCTTGTCTTTTGCTTTTGTGTGCATTAGTTTCACTACCTTTTTACTTTTGTAAAATGTTTGTGGTATCATTGTTGTAAACCCTCACGAGACTACAACTCGTCCACTAGGGACACCTAGAGGTTTAAAGGCTTGTGCATACACTAAATGCAACCGTGATTCCTACGAAAGTGGCTTAGTTAAATTTTATTTTTTTAAAGATGTTTATGATATTTTATTCTATGTTTTGCTCGAGGACTAGCAAAATGTTAGGTTTGGGGGTGTGATGAGTGGTAATTATATCACTATTTCCCACTCATTTAAACTATATTTTGTATATTTTCTTGGGCTTTGTGAATATTTTGATGTGTTTTGTGTTATTTTGTAGATAAATAAAGTTTCAGGACACTCTGGAGGTGATTTGGGCCAAAACAGTGAAAATTTGACGAAAAGGATAAAATGGTAATTTGCTGCATCGCGACGCCTAACATGCGCCGAACAGTGCAAACATGCGCCGGGTCCACAAGTCAGAATCTGAGAAATTTGACTTTGCTAACGTGCGCCGTGCCACGTGTCACCATCACAGCCGATCTGCTAATGTGCGCCATGCCACGTGTCATCATCCTACGGTGCCGACAGTCACCATCGCCATGTGTTGCCATGTGTCACTCCACTTGTCAGCCACGTCATCATCCACATCACCGGTTGATCAAGTCAAAATGCCATGTCATCGCCATGTCATCATCAACCAATCACAGCGTGCCACGGGTCGTAATTCTATGGTGCCGACAGTCACTTTGCCACGAGTCGCCACGTCAGCGCCAAGTCAGCATCAATTATTGGCTCACTTATCCGAAACCGACACATGGCGGATAAGAATCTGAGCCGACCAATCAGAATCTGTCACGTGTCACAATAATTGATCTCCAACCACCTTGCCATGTGTCACCTTATCACCTTATCCAGAATCACCACGTGTCATCACCTCAGCCTGCCACGACCAAAAAGCACTGGCGTCGCGACGCTAGAAGCCCATCCGCGCCTATAAATTCAGCTCAATTTCAGAATTCAAATCTTGCCTTCCTTGAGTTTTGTAAGGACTCTAAGGATTGCATCTTGTGTGTTTTAGTTTTTTTAATTTTAATTTAGCATTTTTACTTTTAGTATTTTTAATTATTCATTTTACTTTTTGTAATAAAATTTTATTTACTTTTTTTACTTTATGTTTTGTAGTTAATTTACCGCTGGGGTAAAAGGTGAAACATTTAATATAATTATCAAGGTAAATCTCATTAATTATAATTTATAAATTATAATTTAACCGGATTAATTAATGGCAGACTTTATTACCGCCTATATGGTCGGTTCTAAATATAAATTACTTTACCGCCTATTTGGCTGGTCTTTATGTGACAGATAATTACCGCCTGTATGGCGTGGTGTAATTGGACTAAATTGATTACCGCCTATATGGCTGGTTTTAAATGTTTAACATTATTAATTCTTGAGAGAAAGAAGAACAGAAAATAATTTATATATTATAATAAGTGAGATTCCTAGATAAGAAATATTAAATGTGAATCCTCTAACCCCAATATTTTTTTATTCTAGGGATTGATGAAACACAATATTAATAGGCTTAATAATTGATTTAATTATTTATTGGGTAATTTTTTAGTTTGTTTATTGAGTCTTAAGCTTAATGCTTCTTGTTGTCTGATCACCAATAAGATTGATGTGGTAAACTTAAAATGAACTAGACATAGGGATTTTAGGTTTCAGCCTTAGATTCAATAGCCCACGATCTTCTTTGAGGATAGATAACCCTTTAATAGATTTCCTTACAGGATAGACATATACATGTCGGGCGCGGGTAGCCATAATTGGAACTTAATATTAATGAATCCAGGTAATTTGGTTGACATAGACATATGATTCAATTGGGTTATACTGGGTATTTCCGTCTGACCATCGACAGAGGCTTTTGCATATTTTCGTGTTCCAGGTTAGCAATCTGATTTATTACACATAAATAAGAGAATCAATTCATCTTTATAATAATATTGTGTGGAGTCACGACCCTAGATCTTTGAGTCTTTTCTTTTATTTTCCTTAGTATTTTCTTTTGAGTCTGTTTTTATTTTAATTAGTAAATTCACATTCAACCAATCAAAAACAATCAAACAATCATTATCTTCTCCCTATAATTAGATACCTGTAAATAAATAGTATCAATATTTAATAACAACAGTAGGAATTAAGTCCTCGTGGGATCGATATTTTTATACTACTTGATTGATACGTGCGCTTGCATTATACGTGTGTGTTTGCGCCGGTCAAATTTTTGGCGCCGTCTAATTTACTTGTATCTAATTTTCTTTATTTTTATCTGTAATTTTTAATTCTTTCTTTGTTTTCAGGTGGTTGAAAAATGGAACATTATTGGGAGATTGAGAGATCACGAGCTTTACTAGAAGTTACACCCCAAATCTGGGAGCAACAGTCCGGTTTTCTGAGGCCTGTTGTACAGCCCAACAACTATCACTGGATGTCAGAATCAAGCAATACTACATTTGCTCATCAGAACGAAATGGGGAGATGTGTGATTTATGATGGTAACCACCCGAGCGATCAATGCATATACTTTTCAGAGTGGCAGAATTATCAGAATCATTCAAGGTACGAAGAACGATTATATTTTACATTTCATCCACCATCTACCTTCGATTTCCTTCAACAATCAAAACCATCAGAGGAAGATCATATGATTGGCATGCTCAAATATTGGGTCAAGAAACAAGATGAAAAGTTGGATACAATGCTTGAAACATGCCAGAATCAATTTGAAAGTATTCAGAGACAATCAGAATTCATTCAGAGAGTGACAGATCAAACGAGACAATTATCTCAAGAAGAATTATCAGATGAAACTGACAAAGCCTTCGAGTACCCAGAGATCCATAATGACACCTTAATAGAGGAGGAGGCTGAGCAGTATCAACAACCAGAGGTATCAGTTCAGGAGCCCAAACCAGCAAAGTCTCTATTTGACTTTTATTATTCAGATTCAGACGAGGATGAAGCTGATCTATTTGTACCAACTACACCAACAACGGAGGATCAAACTTTCAATCCTAAAAAATGAAGATCTTGGATCATGTTATACCATGATGTTTGATGAAGATCTACCTGAACCATCCATTCCAGTCGTATCAGAGGATAAAGAAATACATAAAAAATGGAAGCCACTTCAAGAAGACGAGTTGAAAACATCTGTGTGTTTTGTGGTACTAGTGTTGGTACTAAGCCACAATACGTAGAGGCAGCACATGAATTGGGTCGAGTCTTAGCTGCAAGGAATATGAACTTAGTATATGGCGGAGGGAATCTTGGACTAATGGGGATCGTTTCAAAGGCCGTACAGGAAAGAGGCAATCACGTTTTGGGAATCATCCCAAAACCCTTGGCGGAGGCAAATCTTATTGGACCCTCAAACGGAGAGGAACTAATCGTGCCAGGTATGTCTGAACGATTAGTAGAAATGATTAACCGTGCTGATGGTTTTATTGCTTTGCCAGGTGGATTGGGCACATTGGAGGAAATGTTTATAGTGCTATCTTGGGCGAACTTGAACATACACCACAAACCAATTGGGCTGTTTAACATTGATGGATTTTATGATTTTCTTTGTGTGTTTCTTGATGATGCTCGGAGAAATGGGTTCGTGTCAAAACCTTTAAAAGAACTCCTCTTCACTGCAAGAACTGCTCCGGATCTAATTGACCAAATCTTACCCTATGAAACGCAAGTTGACCCTATCATTTCAAAGATAAATTGGTCCGAGGACGATCGTGGTAAGAGGCGTCGGATTAATCTGGATCTTAACCTTTAATTTCCTATAGAATTTCAGCTAACCAGGTATGACCTTCTTAACTCTCATTTTATTGTTTAAGACATTGGGGACAATGTCTCATTTAGGTTTGGGGGAGGGAATTAGTTGATCAGTACCTTATTTTTAGTTTGTGTGTTGTTTTTATTTTTAGTCTAAAATTTTTCGAAAACCAAAAAAAAAAAATTTGAAATTTTTTTAAAAAAATGAGAAAAATATTTTGTGTTTTTGTATTTTTATTTTGACTAAAAATGTGAAATTGGTAAGAGATAGCTGAGTAAGGAGTTTTCACTCCTGAGACCTATCTTAAACCATTTTGAAGCAAGTTAGTTTTTGTTTATTTTTATTTTGAATTATTTAATATGTAAATTTTTCATAAAACGAACTAAAATGGATCTTCATATGCTCATTTGGCAAATATAATCAACATACATACTAACATACGGACATGAGCTAAAATTGAAAATTTTGTAATATTCAGTGCTCTAGTTTAATTGGAGTAAGCATCTCAAAAAGTGATGGAGTAAAAAAACAAAAAAAACGTCCGAGATCCGAGTTATTAAGTCTGTAAGGGTGTTTTAAACACCTAGTGCCCTAAAACCATCTGGTTTGGGAGTCACTGGCCCAAAGCTCGTTACATGGATCAAGGATGTTGCAAAAATCTATATATCTGAAGTATGAGTAATTAAGTCCGCAGGGGTGTCTTAACACCTGGTGCCCTAAAGTCAACTGGTTTGGGAGCCACCGACCCAACACTCGCTACCTAGACGGAAGATATTGTATATAAATAAAAAAAAATTTCAAAAATCAAAGAAAAAATCAGAAAAATTATTCCATTGCTACAAAAAGGTGTGAATTCTGATAAAACTTTAGGACAAAAATATTACTCTCTTATCAACTGCACTTATGACTGTTGTGGGCAAAAATGAGTTTTTTAATATTTTGTTGGCTGTGTATATGGAAAATGGTAAATATAATCGGAGAATTTACTTATTCAGTAATTTAGAAAGAAATAAAACAACTAGTAACTTGGAGTAGAAATTTCACCTGATTAGTCACTAACTTCTTTATTCTCTTTTCTCTTGTCTTTTTTCTTTTGTGTGTATTAGTTTCACTACCTTTTTACTTTTGTAAAATATTTGTGGGTATCATTGCTGTAAACCCTCACGAGACTACAACTCGTCCACTAGGGACACCTAGGGGTTTAAAGGCTTGTTGCATACGCTAAATGCAACCGTAATCCCTACGAAAGTGGCTTAGTTAAATTTTATTTTAAAGATGTTTATGATATTTTATTCTATGTTTTGCTCGAGGACTAGCAAAATGTTAGGTTTGGGGGTGTGATGAGTGGTAATTATATCACTATTTCCCACTCATTTAACCTAATATTTTTTTATATTTTCTTGAGTTTTGTGAATATTTTGATGTGTTTTGTGTTATTTTGTAGATAAATAAAATTTCAGGACAGTCTGGAGGTGATTTGGGCCAAAACAGTGAAAATTGGACGAAAAGGGTAAAATGGTAATTTACCGCATCGCGACGTCTAACATGCGCCAAACAGTGCAAACATGCGCCGAGTCTACAAGTCAGAATCTGAGAAATTTGACTTTGCTAACGTGCGCCGTGCCACGTGTTATCATCCTACGGTGCCGACAGTCACCATCGCCACGTGTCGCCATGTGTCACTCCACCTGTCAGCCACGTCATCATCCAAATCACCGGTTGATCAAGTCAAAATGCCACGTCATCGCCATGTCATCATCAACCAATCACAGCGTGCCACGTGTCGCAATTCTATGGTGCCGACAGTCACTTTGCCACGTGTCGCCACATCAGCGCCAAGTCAGCATCAATTATTGGCTCACTTATCCGAAATCGACACATGGCGGATAAGAATCTGAGCCGACAAATCAGAATCTGCCACGTGTCACAATAATTGAGCTCCAACCACCTTGCCACGTGTCACCTTATCACCTTATCCAGAATCACCACGTGTCATCCCCTCAGCCTGCCACGACCAAAAAGCGGTGGCGTCGCGACGCCAATGCCCTTGGCGTCGCGACACTGGAAGCCCATCCGCTCCTATAAATTCAGCTCGATTTCAAAATTCAAATCATGCATTCCTTGAGTTTTGTAAGGACTCTAAGGATTGCATCTTGTGTGTTTTAGTTTTTGTAATTTTTATTTAGCATGTTTACTTTTAATATTTTTAATTATTCATTTTTACTTTTGTAAAAAATTTTATTTACTTTTTTTATTTTATGTTTTTTAGTTAATTTACCGCTGTGGTAAAAGTGAAACATTTAATATAATTATCTAGGTAAATCTCATTTAATTATAATTTATAAATTATAATTTAACCGGATTAATAATGGCAGACTTTATTACCGCCTATATGGTCGGTCTAAATATAAATTACTTTACCGCCTATATGGCTGGTCTTTATGTGACATATAATTACCGCTATATGGCTGGTTTTAAATGTTTAACATTATTAATTCCTGAGAAAGCAGAATATAAAATAATTTATATATTATAATAAATGAGATTCCTATATAAGAAATATTAAATGTGAATCCTCTAACCCCATCATTTTATTTTATTCTAGGGAAGTGATGAAACACAATATTACTAGGCTTAATAATTGATTTAATTATTTATTGGGTAATTATTTAGTTTTTTTATTGATGTCTTAAGCTTAATGCTTCTTGTTGTCTGATCACCAATAAGATTGATGTGGTAAACTTAAAATGAACTAGCCATAGGGATTTTAGGTTTCAGCATTAGATTCAATATCCCACAATCTTCTTTGAGGATAGATAACCCTTTAATAGATTTCCTTACAGGATAGACATATACATGTCGGGCGGGGGTAGCCATAATTAGAACTTAATCTTAATGAATCCAGGTAATTTGGTTGACATAGACATATGGTTCGATTGGGTTATACTGGGTATTTGCGTCTGACCATCGACAGAGGCTATTGCATATTTTCGTGTTCCAGGTTAGCAATCTGATTTATTACACATAAATAAGAGAATCAATTCATCTTCATAATAATATTGTGTGGAGTCACGACCCAAGATCTTTGAGTCTTTTCTTTTATTTTCCTTAGTATTTTCTTTTGAGTCTGTTTTTATTTTAATTAGTAAATTCACATTCAACCAACCAAAAGCAATTAAACAATCATTCTCTTCTCCCTATATTTAGATACATGTAAATAAATAGTATCAAAATTTAATAACAATAGTAGGAATTAAGTCCTCGTGGGATCGATATTTTTATACTACTTGAACGAAACGTGCGCTTGCGTTATACGTGTGTGTTTACGCCGGTCACTTTACTGTTTAACTGTCTTATTTATTTTCTACTAGTTTTCAATTGCTAATAGCTCCGTCCTTTACGTAATCTCTACCGATCGAGGGACTAGTACCTTATAGTCAAGCTAATTACATACTTCAGGCTCATTCTTGGATTCTTCCCAACATCCTAACTCTCAAGATATTATCCCTTACCATTAATATCAACTCCAATTACTTGGTTCTGGTCATTGCTTATATACTTTTTGTTTCTTCTTCGATGAAATTTTCAATCTTATCTCAACGCTGAGAAGTTTGACATTCCGTAGCACTACTGGGGTTAACTGTGAAAATTTTATTTTAGTACCCGTGTCCTCCCGACATTATTTATTTAATATCTTCTCTTGTGTGGTCTTACTTTGACAGTTCTATCTTCAAGTATTCTCCTAGTTGTCCTTTGTCTTCTTTCCTGCTATATTCTATACCAGAACATCTGTGGTCTATGCTTCTGTCTTTCTATTCGCAGGGGTATCAACTCCTACCATTCCCTGGTTATGTCTATAACTGGTTCTTTTGCATTCCGTAATTGATTGACTACTACTTTCTCTCTTAATTATCTCTTATAGACTATCTTTCTTCTAAACCTTTTTACTTAACCCCAATTCTTCCTCTTTACCACGTTCTTGTATAAAGTCTGAAGACTTTTATATTTTATGGGAATTTTTTTGAGGTAAATACCAAGGTCTTTCTTTTTTGATGTTGTCTATAGAGAGGTTGGAAGGGTGGGGATTGGTTATGATGTATTTCTGGTGGTGGTAGTCTTACTACCAACTCATACAGTGGTTGTACCTGTTGCTTATTTATAAGCCTAGAATTCCCATATTTACCCATCCGACATCAATTCTCATACTAAAATTCTTCTTGTTAGATACTACTCGAGTTTCCTGCTTCACTTCACTCTTGATCCTCATTCCAACTATTGGTAATACTACTTCTTCTTATTGACCTTCTCTGGAGTCATGCTCTCTAAAATATTCTACCATGTCGTCTCTGTTACTTAACTACCTTAAGTCGTTACTTTTTTCTCAAAGACCTATTATATTCACTCTTGTTATTCTTCTTAACTAACTTACCCTGCTATATAGATTTCTCTCTTATCTCTGTTCCTTGAACTCTTCTCATCTTTACTCTCCCGGAGATTCTATTAACTTCATTTGCTTAATATATTTCTACAAATTTTTGGTTTAGGTACCGCTCTTCATCTTTTTTTTTCGACTCAGTATGATAAAACTCTTTAAGGGTCTTCAATACAATGATAATTTCTATATTTTCTTCGACTCATCATAACTTCAGACTATCATATCTCATGTTTGTTATCTATGCTCTGTTGAACTCAGTAATTTGGCTGCCTTGATGTCTCATGGCCTGTCCATTTAGTCTAATGCTCTTCTTTACTTGTTCTTCTTTTTATTGGTCTCTAAGTTGAAGGGTTAACACACACACTCCACTGAGATCTATAAATACACTTCTTTGTTATTTGCTTAGGCTCGGTGATGGTCTGGTTAAGTGTTCATATACTTACTAGAGTTGAGACTACTGGTAGAAAAGATTACCATACCTTCTGTTGGGATCCATAACTTTTATCAACTATCATGAGGTCTCCATTTATATTTTTACCTTCAAGCTATACCTCTAATACTATACGTAATGAATTTTCCTTGTCATTGTCCACGTCCTTCCTATTTATTTCCTTATCCTATCTATTGGATTTATGTTGTATTGTCGAAGTTAGCGATGTTTCACTCTTATGGGCCATTTTCTAAATCTCTACTCTCTGCCCTTGCTATAAACTCTAACCATGCCTTTTAATCTTATTGCCCGCACTGGGTATTCCTCTGTTAACTCTTGAGTGTCTATGATCTCACTCGTATTATCCTGTGGAACTTATACGGATTTTTACTAGCATATCTATGGGTTTCTCCTATGTTTTTGGTCTATTCTGTGAAATTTTACTAGTACTGCAAGCCTTGTGCTGACTTGCCTAGATTCTTGGACTACACTAGGTTCTCTCATTTCTAGCTTCGGAGGCTTTCTTGGTCATTTTTTGAGTGGTCTATCTTCTCATGTCTTTGATTTATACTCTAGGAAAAACTATAGTCGAGCTTTCTTACGGTTACTTTTACCTAAGCTGGGAAAAGATGGGGCAAGCCTTTACATCTCGATGGTTATCATTGTCCTTAGTCTGGTACTCTATGTCCTGATAGAGTCTATTACTTATATAAGGTAGGTATGAAATAGATTTCGTCAAAACCATTTCTTTGACTGATATAGCTAAGAGATGAGAGTTTTGGTAGATTGGAACCTTATTTATCAGATTCTTAAATTAAGGCATTAATCCATTCTATTTACAATCTTCTTTTATTGGTCTGCGAGCCTAGATTAGGGGATCTAAAGTCTTCATTCATTTATTGGTATTTCTTGTCTATTGAAACTTCCACGTCTAGTCTTGAGTTCTTGCTTCTTTTATCTTTCGGTTTATTCTTTGTTACTTGGGAGGCTTACCATATCTACGAGGTACTTAAGGCTATTGAGTCTACTTGAAGGAATTTTCTAATCAATGAAGGAATCTTTGTAAGAAGGAAGGAATCTCACTCAAGTTTACTTCAACATTTTACTTTGGTTCAGGCTTACTCTATTTTCTTTAGTATTAAGGTTTTGTACTTCCTTTACTTATCTGTTTTTATATCTTTTACCTGTAATCACTTCTAATTGCTTAAACATTTGTGTCCTTATCCTTTACATTTCTTTCTAACTTTTTCTTTCTCTTTATACATCCTTAGGTGGGTATCTTTAGGACTTTCCTATCTCGTGTTGTCTATTTACCTTTCTTGTCTCTTGCTGCTTAAACATCTATGCCTATTTTCCTACTTTTTATAGTTTTCTCTTCCTACTCTCCAGGGTAACTTTTCTTAGAAATTGACTATCTTTTCTCCCAACTTGTCTTGGACTTCGGCTTAATAAGCCAAGAATACTACCAAAGAATCCTTAACTAAAACATGAATTTTTTGATTACTTTTTTACTAGGACAAGAATTCAGGTAACTTAGGAGTTCTTACTAACCTCTCTATGGATCTTGAGGGCGTACTCGAGGATCGGTTACTGGAGAGGTAGTGCCTCATATACTAGTATCGCTGGCATACTATGTATACAAGACCCCAGCACTCTGTCCATTGCAGTCACTGACTCCCTAGACCATACTCTGATACCATCTTTGTAACATCCCCGATTTGTGAGATGCTACCGGGAGGGAATAGGCCGTACTATCCCCCTAAGCCACTATATTTGTAACTACAGCCATACTGATACTTTTCTTAACAAAATTTCATATATGGTACTAATACCCAAACTCACAATATACCTCAAAATGTAATATACATTTGACTGAACAAACAATATCATATGTGTTACAGCTCTATACATGAATACTCATACTTAACTCTGTTATATAAATATCTGAGATGAACCTTACTCAACTTGACTAATCTCTATTTCTGGCTCAATCTAGTGGACCAACCCTCTAGTGACTGCCACCAGTATTCATCCTTCCAAGCTCGTCCTCCATGATCCTGCAAAACAAAACACTGAGAGTGGGGGGTTAAATCGTTTGAACAATCTAAGTGAGTGGACGATTTTTAAAATGAAAAATGAAATACTTTATGAAACTCATGTTTTAGAAATCAATTCTAATCAAACTGAAAACTTTCCTTTCTAGAAAAATTCTCTCTAAAATCTATTTATGAAATCTGCTTTTGAAAATCTGTTCTGAAAACTATTTCCGAAATGTCTATTTCTGAAAACTATTTCTTTCTAGAAAATTTTTTTTCTGGAAAACTAACTCTGATGTATGTATCTAAAAACTGTTTCTGAAAACTGATCTTTGTCTTTGAAAACCTAATGTATGGTTGCGCTACGTATCATTGTCCCCCCATACAACTAACTAGAGCCAGAAGTGCAAATCCATGACTTTAGGGGGTTATGTATCGCCATCCCCTAAAGCATGCCACTTCTGTCCCTGAAACTAGTGGTCTTGGGGCATTACGTATCATCGTCCCCCAAGCCACTGAACTAGAACATTGGGTACAAATCTATGCTAACCTCCCATCTCAGAAACTAGGATCTTGGGGTATCTATCATCCCCAGTCCTAAACTATGATCTGGGGGCATTACGTATCGCCATCCCCCCAGTCCTATGCATATGAACATGTCATCCGTCAATTCCATATATGTATCAAGTTACAGACTGAGGTGGGTTTTTCCCTCATGCCTCAGAAATCATAAAATCTTACTTTGAAACCATTTCTTTCTCAAATGTATCTTAAAGCATGATCTTTCATGAAATAAATGTAATAAAAATCGACTAACGCCCTAGAAGCGTGGAGTGTATTACGGAATTAAACTAATTTTTTCGATCTAAATACTTGTTATCGCTTTCAGGCATAACATACATATATTATGGTGTATTGTATGTATACGAGTCGATAGAAGACCCTTAGGGTGGCCTCTAACACGCTAGGGTGGAACTGGTACGAATCAAAACTAATTTGGGGAACATTCTGATATCGCGTTGTGACGCAAGACCTTGCGTGTCGCGATGCGCACAATTTCAGAAATTGATATTTGAAAATTTCCAGTTCATGTCACGACGCAAGTCCTTACATGTCGCGATGTGAACAATCTAGAAAGGAATCTGCATCATTTTCCCAATATGTGTCGTGACGCGAACCCTTGCGCGTCGCGGTGCAAGACCTTTCTCCAGGATTCTACACTTGCTTCTTCAAGTCTAAGTTACCCAAATGTATCACTAACACTTCCATACTGAAAACCAATACACAATCCATCATATTACTTAACTTCACACATTTTGAATCAAGTTAACATCTTCAAACACTTCTTTAATCTCATTATTCTTATTCATAGCTTAAACCCTTAAGATTTACAAAACTTGGGTACTCAACGCTACAACCAATTTCTTTACTTATAAATCATCAAAATGCAACCCCTAACATGCCAATAGCCATATTTTATCATCATTCTTTCAAAACCTAACAAACCAAGTTTTGGGTCAAGTTTCTTTACCGCCACCTTTTGATTTCCTTCACTCTCTAAGCCCACAATTGTTTCTAATCTTCTTCTTAACTCTTGGAGATTTGGTATTTGCCTCTCTTCTTTGCTTCATCTTCTTTATTTTCCTTCTTCTTTCTCTCTTCCTCTCCTCTTATGTTTTTCTTCTTTCTCTACAAATTTAGGGATGCAAAAATAGTTCCCCCTTTATATTAGGGGCTATTTGTAATTTGTATTAATGAATAAAAGTGTGAAAAAGTTGAGAAAGTTTGAGATTTTTCTAGATGGGTCTACGACACTATTCACTCAGATTTTTGACTAGCATTTTTGACTTATTTTTGATTGGTATTTGGAAAAATATTCAACGAGATGTTGTAAGTCTCAATCTCATCTTTCCGAAAATATAAAATTCATTAAAATCAGAGTTCATATGAGAAAGTTATGGCCCGAACACCATGGGCTATGTGGAATAAAATATCGTACAATTCTGTATCAGAACTTCGAGGAATATCGATTGTCCCCAAGGTCACTTCATGAGTGTATAAGTATTCAACATATCTTATATTATATAATATTCATCCCATAATGAAACAGTAGTTGAGATTACCGGTCGATGAGATTACCGGTCGATACAGTTTCATTCCCAACCACGGCCAAACCCCAAGAGTCATCAAAACCCTCATTATGGTAGTTTTGCTTGTCAACACATAGACCAAGTCAAATCTATCATTACTCTTCGCAGCGGTAAGGTCATCCACATACCTATTCTTGAATCTCGCGAAGTTGAAAATAAATCAGATTCAGAGGGTAAGGAAGGGTTGATGAACTATTACTTGTTGTTGATAACAATAATTTCTCTCATGCACCTCTATTTCCATAGACATTAAAAACAAAGAAATTGAACCATTCCCCAAAGATACATGAAATATTCAAACAGGTAAAGGTCAATATTCCTTTGTTAGATGTCATCCAATAGATACCATCTTATGCCAAATTTCTGAAAGACTTGTGCACCGTTAAAAGAAAACATCAGGTAAAAAAGAATGCTTTTCTAGCTGAACAGGTAAGTTCCATCCTCTCAACCAATAATACATTAAAATACAAGGACCTTGGATGTCCAACTATTTCTTGTATTATTGGAAATCAAAAAATTGAACATTTTTTGCTTGATCTAGGAGCCAGTCTCAATTTACTTATATTTTCGGTTACCAACAACTTAATATTGGTGAGTTAAAACTGTTAGGGATATGCCTTCTACCCAACTTGTGGATGGGCTATATGTACTTGTATTTGTAATATTTTCATTAATTAATAAAATGGCAATCTTTATTATACGTGTCTTACATAACTTATATGAATTATCAAACACTGTAATAAAGCCCTTGGAGTAATAAGATGATGGCTTCCACGCCTTATGAGAATAATTACTCTTAAACATTCCTAGTCATAGTTTTGTTAATAATCTGGGCATCACAAAGCGGAGAGACAAGCATGATGATATGATCCACCCTTAAGTGGGGTAGTCGATCTCATAGGCTACTAGCGGAGATCCGTCCGCTTGGTGTATCACATGGATGCATGAGTTGCTCGTGTCCATCGAACTGACCGCCGAAAGTTTTCAGAGGGAGTGTTTATCCCATGTGTCTGTGAGAAATTTCATGTATCGATTATATGACTAGTCCTTAGACTTGAGGTCTTTACAATCTTTTGTGTGAATCAAATAACTTTGAAATTCTCTTTCCCCGGTTCAAAAGATCTAGTCATAAGGGTATGATTGGGTCATTTGTTGAAACACATGAAGTTTGTAAAGATACAACAGAGAATCACCACTCTCTCGGATAATATTTTCTTATAAGAGTAGTATTCCAGTTCGCGGGTTGATATGTGTGATCAGTGCTTGAGACTGTGGTCGCAGCGGAAGAATCATGTGAGATTCTTGGGTTAGCACGATTCATGACAGTATCAACATCATACCTTTGACTATATGGGAAGACATTTTCCATACCCTAGGTCAAACGGTGGGGATACAGTGAGGTGAGGGACCGTATCATATGTAAATCGCATACAGAATGGGTATATATATCTTTCATTCTCATTTGGGGGACTTGGCATGTTGCTAGATTTCAACCTTGGTCATTGAAACCGAAAGACCATCTGATCGGAGGATAATTTATGTTCGATTAGATTATCAGGATTCATTTCATGTCCAACTTGAGGGGAACCAAAAAGGTCATACACAACAAAGTCAAAATCAATGGTTAACAGTGCTCAATACAAATTTAACAGCATATATGATTATGGTAGGAATTGTTCATAAATGGTTCAATGTGTTTAATTATTGAACAAATCATTTATGAGGTTCCACAGTGGCTTAGTGATTGGTGAATGACGATAGAGGCACTTTGGGAATTGGAATAAATAAAAATAAAAATAAAAATAAAAATAGTAACGTGAATAGTAATATGAATAGGAAATTTTTTTATTTGTTATTTGTTTTGAATTCCAATTCGGCCCAAACTCTTATTAGGGTTTTATAATCTCATTAAACCCCTAAATTAAGATCCAATGGCTAAGATTAAATTAGCATTTATCCCACATCGGATTCTTTATTAATTTTGTTGTCTTTGGAGCACCTATATAAACCCAATGAATTCTTTACAAATTTTTGCACCAAACCTTTCATATCTTGGGTTTATATAAGTGAGGAACTCTAAGGTTAAGAGTAAGCCACTGATTTTGAGGATCCTTAAGTCTAATTGACTAGAGGAACCTCGAGTTAAAAGTTTTGAGGTATTTCCTAGGCTAACACCAAGGGAAAAATACCCTGCACTCAAGGCGTACTCTTGCCGTTGAGTTTTGACTTTGGTGTGTGCACCTTTAGAGGCCACACATTTGGGTGGCTCTTTGGAACGTGGAAGAGCTTGATGAGTTCGAGAAAAGCTTGTAGATTGGAGGGAGGACTGGAGGAGTCTTCGATTCAAGTAAGTCTTTTTCTTTTTTTATTTTAATTAGAGTTCTTATAATAGTTAACATGTTTAGGTTTATGTTTTTTGCATTTTTTATGAGTTTTTATGCTTAGAATATATAGTAACATGCCTAGGCTTGTAGAATAATCAAAACAAATGGGTCTTGGGCAAAGGGATAACGGCATCATAATTTGATTTATTAAATTTTTCGCTGCGCACTCGCGGTCGCTTCCTAACAGTGGTATCAGAGTGCCAATTTTGTTTTGATTAGTTCTCTCTCATTTGAACTCGAAATTGGGTGTGTAAAAGCTCGTTGGAAAGCTAACAACCTGAACATAATTTTAGGCACAAGTTTTACATGATTTGGTTAAGATTTGAATTGTGAAATTACATTTAAAGTTCACACATCTGTAAAAAAATGTGAATAGTAAATTTATTTAATTAAAATAAAATGCAATATCATAATTAAATATTAATCAAAGTTATTTAATGCCTAAAATAATTACAACATATTAAAACTCATATGCTTGATGATTATATGTATGATTAGAATTGGCATGATTATTTTAGGGTGGAAACATCTAGAGACTTTCTAAGGAAATAGAGAGTGTATTGCTTATCCCTTAGCTAATTAATTATTTCGTGATGAACTTAGAGATTTATTACCTTTAAGGCTAATAAATATAAATCACTTGTTTATAATAAAAGAAATTATAAAATATACAAGTGGGGTGGGACCAAGGCGTTAATAAAAATTTCCAAACTAAATTTAATTTAACCAAAGGTATTACTAGAGTTAGATAATGATTTGGTGTCTTCCTTCACTCACTACCTTTTTATAGCCAAAAGGAAAAGCTGTGAAGACATCTAGATAATCATTTACTCAAAGCTTACCTTAAAGCATATTTAAAGTGTTGGACTAATTTGGAGGATCTATTGTTTATTCCTGTCACCAAGGTAATAAGAGCCTAAGAGGTAAGGGAATTTAAGAGAGTTCGCTCCACCCTTCCTCTGGGGAATTTTCATTGGAGGAATCCATTTGACAGTTATTCACTTAAACTTGCTAAAATCCTCAATAATAATTTAAGTCAAAAATATGCATCCCATTGTAAAGTATAGACCCAAAGGGCTTAAACCGTATTGGTAGGACTAGGCTTTACCAGACTGACCAATACCAATTTGTCCCTAAATCAGACTATTGACAATGGTTTGACTTTTCTGAGTCATAAGACGCATCGACCCTTAAGCGTGGTCTTATAACTTAGTGGCAAAGATTGTGTGTCCACAAGGACTAGCATAAGCTATGACATGTTTGACTGCCCAACCCAATGATCAAGGAATTTTGATATATATCATAAATTGGTTGGGAACCTACCTAATTATCGTATTTCATAACGACCGGCCCTAGTCGGAGTTATGAAATGATGATAATGGGATCCTTGCCCACAAGAAATCCATCATATTGGGGTTGATGTGATTTTCTTAAAATTTTAAAACAATTGAGTGGAGCAACTTTATAATATTAAAAGCCCATGTTATTATGAAACATTAATGAAAACATACTCCTAATTTTAACATTCTCTCTTAACAGATGGGTTAAAATATTCAACAAACATTGAAATGGCAAATAGAGTATCACTTCGTTCCATCCTTGATGAGCATAAGCTCAATTGGGACAACTACAATGACTGGTTTAGAAACCTTAAAATTGTCGTATGACAAGAAAAGATTTTCTATGTTCTTGAAAGACCATTTCCCCCTGAACCCGCAGAAGATGTTGACCAAAATACATTTGATGCTTGGAAGAAACACGTCGATGATTATGAGCAAGTAGTTTTCATATTGCTTGGCTCTATGTCAGACGAACTTCAGAAAGCTCACGAAGATATGGATCCTCAAACCATCATCTTTCCCTTGAATGAGTTGTATGCAACTTTCGTTCATACCGTGTGATTCCAAGTGTCAAGTGTCTTATTCCAAACAAGGTATAAGGGAGGATCTGTTAGTGGACATGTGCTTAAGATGATTGGCCACATTGAAAAATTGACCAACCTCGGGTTCATCATGGATCATGAGATAGGTCACGATCTAATTCTTCAGTCCTTACCAAAAGACTTCTCTAACTTTGTTATGCAGTTTAATCTATCTGATAAATAAGCTACTTTAGCAGAATTACACAATCTGATAAAGCAAGCAGAGAAGGACCTGAAATCAGAGCTTAAAACCTCCGTCATGCTTACAGGTACGGACCAGAAGCCACGAGGCCCAAAGAAAAATAAGGCCAAGGCCAAGGCTCTAGATCACCTAAAGCCCAATGGTGAGGTGGAGAAGAAAAAGGGAAAGGGGAAATGTTTCTTTTGTGGAAAGAACATTGGAAGAAAAACTGCAGATCCTTGAAAGCCAAGGATGCTAGGGAAGCCCAAGAAGTCAAGAAGCCCAATGCTTCATGTATGTTGTATATGATTGAACTATATTCTCAAAACTCTGAACCTTCTACTTGGGTGCTTGACACCGGTTGAGAGACTTACTTGTGTAACAATGTACAGGGCCTGAGAAATAGTAGGAGACTCCGTCATGGGGAGGTTGACTTACGCATGGGTAATGGAGCAAAACTGGTTGTATTGTGTGTAGGGACTTATTCATTAGTTTTGTCGAATGGTTTAGTTTTAGATTTAGAAGATTATGTTTATGTACCTTCCCTATAAAGAACATCATTTCAATTGCTTCTTTATGTAATAAAGGTTTTTCATGCCTAATAAGTTGTAATGAATGTTCTATTTATTTCATTGAAATAAAATATGGAGATGGTATTTTGAATAATGGTATCTATGTCTTACAAACTAACAAAAAATGTTCAACCTCTAACATATACAACGTTAACTCGAATAATATCAATGAATCACTTTTATGGCATAGTCGCTTAGGTCATATGAATGAAACAAGATTAACTAAGCTACATAATGATGTGTATTTCAGACCCTTCAAATATAAACCTTATGGAACTTGTGAGTCTTGTTTACTTGGTAAAATGACCAAATTACCCTTCAAAGGTAAATGACAGCGTGTAGCGGAGACATTAGAACTCATACACTCTGATGTATGCGGACCGATTTCAGTCACCGCTAGAGGTGGATTCTCCTACTTCATTACCTTTATCGTTGATCACTCGCGATATAGGTATGTGTACCTTATGCGGTACAAATCTGAAGCCTTTGAGAAATTCAAAGACTTTAAAACTGAAGTAGAAAACCAGCTTAATAAAAGTATTAAGTCACTAAAGTCTGACCGAGGTGGTGAATACTTAAGCAACGAATTTCAAGATTACTTAAGAGAAAATGACATTGTTTCCCAGTGGAATCCTCCGGGAACTCCACAGCATAATGGGTTCTCCGAAAGGAGAAATCGTACATTATTAGATATGGTCCGATCAATGATGCCAGGCACGGATCTACCTCTTTCATTTTGGGGTCTTGCTTTAGAAACTGCAACACTACTACTATACCAAGTTCCTTCCAAGACTGTTAGTAAAACACCATATGAGTTATGGTCTGGGAAACGTCCTAGTCTTAGTTGTCTAAGAGTTTTGGGATGTGACACATATGTTAAGCTCACACAAACTAAAAAATTAGATGATAGGGCAATTAAATGTAAGTTTGTAGGATATGCCTTGAACTCAAGAGCATACGTGTTCTACGTCCCAAATGAACAAAGAACATTTGTCTCACGAAATGCTAAATTTATAGAGAATGAATTACTTCTCAAGAAATATATTGGGAGTAGACTTGACCTCGATGAGGTACGAGAAGAACAAACTAACATAGAACTAAGCCTTAGGCCCCTCAAAAGGGCAGCGATGGAATAACCATAAGGTTATGAACTTAGAAGGTCTGGTAGGGAAAGATATGAGCCTGAAAGATATGGCTTCCATATTGATGAGGAACATGATCAGGTCATTGATAATGACGATCCCACCAGTTATGACGAAGCAATGCGTGACATTGATTCAGTCAAGTGGCTTGAGGCCATGAAATCCGAAATAGACTCTATGTATCAGAATCAAGTCTGTGACTTGGTGGATGCACGTGAAGGGAAAAAACCCATAGGCTGCAAGTGGTTTACAAGTGTAAAACTGATGCATAAGGCAACATCCAAACCTATAAGGCTAGGTTGGTGGCGAAAGGTTATAGACAAATCCAAGGAATTGATTATGACGAAACCTTCTCGCCTGTTGCAATGATAAAGTCCATTCGAATTTTACTTGCACTAGCTGCAGACATTGATTATGAGATTTGGCAGATGGATGTCAAAACAGCTTTCCTTAATGGGAACCTCGTATAGGAAGTCTATATGACACAACCTGAGGGGTTTTCATCTAAGGATGATCATAATAAAGTATGCAAGCTTAAACGATCCATTTATGGATTCAAGCAAGCCTCCAGAAGTTGGAATATACGATTTGATGAGATAATCAAAGAATTTGAATTCATCAAAAATATAGACGAGCCTTGTGTTTACAGGAAAAATAGTGGGAGTGTTGTTGTATTTCTTTTATTATATATCAATGACATATTAATCATCAGGAATGATTTTCCCATAATGCAAGCCACCAAGCATTAGTTTTCAGAATTTCTCCATGAAAGATTTGGGAGAAGCAACCTACATCCACGACATTAAGATATACAGTAATATAACTAAGAGGTTGTTAGGACTTTCTCAATCTATATACATAGATAAAGTTTTGAAAAGATTCAAAATGGAATATTCTAAAAGAGTTAATTTGCCTACTTGTCATGGAATCAAATTATCTAAGGAGCAATGTCCACATACTCCTTCAGATAGAGAGCATATTAGTAGGATCCCTTATGTTTCAGCAATAGGATCGATCATGTACGCCATGCTATGTACAAGACCTAATGTCTCTTATACTTTTAGCATAACGAGTAGGTATCAGGAAAATCCTGGTGAGCAACACTGGGCAACTGTCAAAACATTCCTCAAGTATCTGAGAAGAACTAAGGATGTGTTTTTGACATACGGAGATTGTTCTGAGATGAAAGTTTTTGGTTACTGTGATGCGAGCTTTCAGACCGATGGGGATGACAGTAGATCACAAAATAGGATATCTGTTTACTTTAAATGGCGGTGCTGTCAGTAGGAAAAGCTCAAAGCAATCAACTACAGCGGACTCCACCACTGAAGCCGAGTATATTGCCGCATCTGAGGCAGCTGAAGAAGTAGTTTGGATAAAGAAGTTCACCACTGAGCTGGAAGTGCTTCCCGTAATAAAGAATGGCGTCACGATGTACTATGACAACACGGGCGCTATTGCTCAATCAAATGAACCAAGGTCCCACCAGAAATCCAAACATGTACTCAGGCGATTTCATCTCATCAGGGAGATTGTTGAGAGAAAAGAAGTTATTATAGAGAAAATACCTACAGAAGATAATCTTGAAGATTCTCTGACTAAAGGGCTAACTCAACAAAAGCATCATAGGCACACCCGAGAGTATGGTGTCCAGATTCATACTAATTGGCTATATGGCAAGTGGGAGATTGTTAGGGATATGCCCTATACCCAACTTGTGGATGGGCTATATGTACATGTATTTGTAATATTTTCATTAATTAATAAATGGCAATCTTTATTATACATGTCTTACATAACTTATATGAATCATCAAACACTGTAATAAAGCCCTTGGAGTAATACGATGATGGGTTCCACGCCTTATGAGAATCATTACTCTTAAACATTCATAGTCATAGTTTTGTGAATAATCTGGGCGTTCACAAAGTGGAGAGACTAGCATGATGATATGATCCGCCCTTAAGTGGGGTAGCTGATCTCATAGGCTACTAGCGGAGATCCGTCTGCTTGGTTTATCACATTGATGCATGAGTTGCTTGTGTCCATCAAACTGACCGCCGAAAGTTTTCACATTGAGTGTTTATCCCATGTGTCTGTGAGAAATTTCATGTATCGATTGTATGAATAGCCTTAGACTTGAGGTCTTTACAATCTTATGTGTGGATCAAATAAATTTGACATTCTCCTTCCCCGGTTCAAAAAATCTGGTCATAAGGGTATGATTGGGTCATTTATTGAAACACATGAAGTTTATAAAGATACAACAGAGAATCGCCACTCTCTCGGATAGTATTTTCTTATAATAGTAGTATTCCAGTTCTCGGGTTGATATGTGTGATCAGTACTTGAGATTGTGGCCGTATCAGAAGAATCATGTGAGATTCTTGGGTTAGCACGATTCATGACACTATCAACATCATAACTTTGACTATATAGGTAGAAACTTTCCATACCCTAGGTCAAACGGTGGGGATACAGTGAGGCGATGGACCGTATCATATGTAAATCGCATACAAAATGGGTTTATATATCTTTCCTTCTTATTTGGGGGCATTGGCATGTTGCTAGATGTCAACCTTGGTCATTGAAATCTGATCAGAGGATAATTTATGTTCGATTAAATTATCACGATTCATTTCATGTCCAACTTGAGGGGGACCCAAAAGGTCACACACAACAAAGTCGAAATCAATGGTTAACAGTGCACAATACAGATTTAACAGCATATATGATTGTTGTATGAATTGTTCATAAATGGTTCAATGTGGTTAATTATTGAATAGATCATTTATGAGGTTCCATAGTGGCTTAGGGATTGGTGAATGATGATAGGGTTACTTTGGGAATTTGAATAAATAAATAAATAAATAAAACGTGAATAGTAACGTAAATAGTAAAAAAAAATTATTTGTTATTTGTTTTGAATTCCAATTCGGTCCAAACTCTTATTAGGGTTTTATAATCTCATTAAACCACTAAATTAAGATCTAATGGCTAAGATTAAATTAGCATTTATCCCACATCAGATTCTTAATTAATTTTCTTGTCTTTGGAGCACTATATAAACCCAATGAATTCTTTACAAATTTTTGCACCAATGATTTCATATCTTTGGTTTATATAACTGAGGAACTCTAAAGTTTAAGAGTAAGCCATTGATTTTGAGGATCCTTAAGTCTAATTGACTAGAGGAACCTCGAGTTAAAAGTTTTGAGGTATTTGCCTAGGCTAGCACCAAGGGCAAAATACATGTGCTCTCAAGGCATAGTCTTGCCGTTGAGTTTTGGCTTTGGTGTGTGCACCTTTGGAGGCCACACACTTGGGTGGCTCTTTGGAACGTGGAAGAGCTTGCAGAGTTCTAGAAAAGCTTGTAGATTGGAGGGAGGACTGGAGAAGTCTTCGGTTCAAGTAAGTCTTTTTCTTTCTTTATTCTAATTAGAGTTCTTATGATAGTTAGCATGTTTAGGTTTATGTTCTTTGCATGTTTTATGAGTTTTTATGCTTAGAATATATAGTAACATACCTAGGCTTGTAGAATAATCAAAACAAATGGGTCTTGGGCAAAGGGATAGTGGCATCATAATCTGATTTATTAATTTTTCCGTTGTGCACTCGCGGCCGTTTCCTAACAGAAACCAACATCAACTACTCTTTTACTTCATGATAGATCAGTCAAGGTACCGAAAGGAGTTATGGAAGAGATGTTATTACAAGTCGATAAATTTGTTAGACATTATGTCCCATAGCGTCACTGTTTGTAAATGATATTGTATTATTGTACAAAATTAACTATGTGATAATGAAATTGCCTTTTGCCGTTTTGTAATATTATTTACTTTGATATATAAATGGCGAAAGTCCATATGATTAATACCGGATTGAGATGATATGAGAAAGTATCAATCCATAAAGGTTTAATCATTAAATATCCCTAGTCGGAGTATTATTGAGATCGGACATCGATAATGCGGAATAGACTAGTATTGCGCTTGTGCACGTTGTGAGGGCACAACGGCATAGTTCTCATATATTTAAGTATTGGATACTTATGCAAGTGCGATAGGAGGTTGTGTTTTACCGATGGTACGGAAAACAGCTTCGCTCTGGATAGACCCCGCGGAATCCCATTGGTAGTATGTCTGCGTGTCTATGGGAGGCCGCATCAGGGTAGGTGTATATGGTCTTAACCTGAGACTTACATCGCTAGTACTTGCGACAATCGGTAAACTTTGGTTTTGGTGGTTGGGGACCTTAACCGGTTCTGTGAACGCCTCTTCTGGGTTTATCGAGAATCGTAGTGTACTGGATGTGATGTCGAGATGGAAGTATCACTTCAGACATATGGAGGTGATGATCACGCAGGACACAGAACTAGTACTCTATAAAAGGTTGCAACCGTCGGGACAATATGACCAGGTCAGGATTGTCCGATTTAAGGAGACTAGTTGCTTGATGTCCGATATATGTTTCGTACGGGGCAGACACATTTCCAGCCCCAGGCCTAACATGTGATCGTCCGATACTAGATCGATGTACGCAATACTACGGTATACTACGCTTGATATAGATCTAATATTCCAGTAAGAATATTTCTGGAGAATTGGGTAGGCATGGCGCTTTGCTAGAAGCCAACCTTGTCTTGTGAATCGGTAAGAACGTAGTACGAGGTACGTACGTGTTCGGATTATCCGACGACCGTATTTACTGCCAACATATCCGGAGATCTCTTGGGTCGCTTCCTGAAGATTCACTTATGATATTTGATTCGGACTTAATTAATCTTGGATTAATTGCGGAGAAACTTTATCTTGGATAAAGTGCCTTATTTAGAGAGAGAACGATTAATTTAGAATTAATCGATAAAATTATTATATTCGATATAATAATCGAAATTCGATTTCGACGCGAAATTAAAATTAGATTTTAATTCGGGCAAACGAGTTAATTTAGAATTAATTCGTTAGCGACGTAAATAATAATTTCGCTAGGCGCAATTATTTATTTAAATTCGATTTAATTAACGTCGCGACGTAAGTTCGGTATTTCGGAAATATCGAACCCGAACGTGTGAGTGCACGTGGGCCCACTTTCATTTGGAAACGTGTGGGGCCCACATGACACATGTCATTATATGCATTATTTAATTGTTAATACATTGCATGGTGATAGTGTACAATACACTCAATGGTTTTGCATGGAGTTTGAGTGTTTGACACTCTAAGCCATTGCATGATTTGTGTCATAAGTTTATTATTAATTTAATAATATTATGGCATAAATATAAATTGATTTTTGTAAAAAAAGATCAAGAGAACTCTCCTCTCTCTCTCACAATGCCGTGACTTCCATTAGGGCAAAGAAGATTTGATTTTCTTTTCTCTATTTGCTAGCACATTGAAGGATCAAAGGAGGTGATAGGGAAACCATCAGAGAGCTTGGAATACACAAAGCTTGGAGCTTCCACTCTTCTTCCTCCCTTGGCCGAAACTTGAAGCTTGGAGATTCAAAGATTTTCTTCATCACTTCTCATCACAAAAGCTTTGTAAGTATGATTCCGCCATACTTCATCTTTTAATATATATTCATTGTTGTATTTCATATGCTTAATCTTTCCTTGGGACATATAATAGAAACCAACAAAATTCATATATCTTGTGGATTTTATTATCTTTGAAACACAACCTGTAGCAGACAGTTATAAGCTGATTCTTGTAATACTTGATCGTCCATTTTTAGCAATAGCTAACACCTTAATTAATTACAGGAATGAAATCATAAATGTGTCTTTTGGCAATATGACGCTGGAGCTTAATGTTTTTAACATGTGCAAACAACCATATGATGATGATAGCGAAAATGAAAGCACGAAACTAATTGACCTAATTTTAGAGGAGCATGTTCATGGAGTTTATCTGATCCCATGGAAATTTATACTGCTAATTTTGTTGAATCAAGTACGCAATTAGATTTGGATACTCCTAATGATTTTTTACTTGATTCTACATAGGTATTGGAAGAAGATGGGGAGATACAAAATTTTGAGGAACTAGAAGCACTGGAAGAGGAAAAACAAGAGGAAACACCCAAATTGGAGTTAAAGACTTTGCCAAAAGGACTGAAGTATGCATTTCTTAGAGATAAATTAACTTACATTGTGGTAATTACTTCTTCTCTCATAAGCAATCAAGAAGGTAACTTGTTAAATGTGTTGAAAGAATATTAAATGACAATTGGATGGACTTTAAAAGACATAAAAGGCATTAATCCATTGATTTGCACACATAGAATACATTTAGAAGATAATGCTATAACATATCGTCAACCCCAAAGAAGATTAAACCCTCACATGAAATAAGTGGTAAAAATAGAAGTCCTTAAGCTTATTGATGTAGGTATTATCTACTCTATCTCTGATAGTAAGTGGGTAAGTCCTACATAAGTTGTACCTAAAAAGTCTAGAATATTTGTTGTAGAAAATGATAAAGAAGAATTAATTCCAACTCACATCCCATCTAGTTGGCACATGTTCATTGATTATATAAAACTAAATGACGCAACTAGAAAATATCATTTTCTTTTACCATTTCTTGACCAAATTTTGGAAAGAGTAGCAGGACATCCATACTATTATTTTATTGATGGTTACTAAGGTTATTATCAAATCCTCTTTCCTTTAGAAGACCAGGAAAATACCACATTCACATGTCCCTTTGGAACATTTTCATTTAGGAAAATGCCTTTTGGACTTCGTAATGGACCAGCAATGTTCCAACGATGCATGTTGAGCATAATTAGTGACATGGTTGAACACTTTCTAGCAGTTTTTATAGATGATATAACTATTTTTGGGAATTCATTTGATAATTTCATGAATAATTTTAAAAATATTTTGAAAAGATGTGAAGAAAAATGACTTGTGTTAAATTGGAAAAAATTCCTTTTCATGACTAATTCGAGAATTGTTTTGGGACATGTTGTGTCATCTAAAAGTATTGAGGTTGACAAGGTAAAAATATAGGTAATCTCTAAATTGCCATCACCAAAAACAGTCAGAGAAATCTATTCTTTCTCAGGACATGCAGGATTTTATAGGAGATTCATAAAAAAAACTTTAGTACCATATCCAGACCCATACGTAACCTCCTATTAAAAGATGCAACATTTGAATTGACAAGGGAATGTCAAAAATCATTCGAAAATATTATTAGTATTTTGACTTATACTCCTATCATGCAATCCCCTCATTGGTCTTTGCCTTTTGAGCTAATGTGTGATGCCAGTGATTATGTAGTTGCTGTAGTGCTAGGTCAGAGAAATGAAGGTAATCCACATATAATATACTACGCAAATAGAAATTTAAACAGTGCACAAAAGAATTACACTACCACAGAAAACGAACTACTTGCTGTAATATTTTCTTTGGATAAATTTCGATCATATTTAATTGGTTCTTCAACCGTTGTTTATTCTGATCATGCTGTTGTTAGATATTTGATGTCTAAACAGGATGCAAAGCCAAGATTACTACTGTGGATTTTGTTGCTTCAAGATTTCAATCTCACAATCAAGGACAAGAAAGAAGCATAGAATGTGGTTGCAGATCATTTATCGAGACTCACAAATGAGTCATCAATTAATACAACTCATATCAATGACTATTTTCTTGATGAATTTTTTTTTCTGTAAATACAATGCATTGGTATGCTAATATTGTCAATTTTCTTGCAACAAGAAAAATACCTCCAGATTTGAGCCATCAAGATAAAAGAAATTTTTTACCAAAGTCAAAAAATTCTATTAAGACGATCCATATCTATTCAAGTATTGCCATGATCAAATTTTCCAACGATACAAACCGAACAGTGAGTTAAGTGGTGTTATTCAGTTTTGTCATTCAAAAACATATGAAGGTCATTTCTCATCTAAGAAAACCGCTGTAAAAATCTTGCAATGTGGATTTTATTGGCCCACCATTTTTAAAGATACCTATATTTTTTGCAAACTTGTGAAAATTGTCAAAAGTTGGGATCCATTTCAAAAAGAAACATGATGCCTTTAAATCACATCCTTGTCATCGATATCTTTAATTGTTGTGGGATAGATTTTATGGGTCCATCTCCACCATCATTTGAACTTTTATATATTTTAGTTGCAGTTGATTATGTCTCAAAATGGGTTGAGGCGATCCCTTGGTGAAACAATGATCATAAAACTGTGATTAAATTTTTAAAATAAAATATTTTAAATCGATTTGGAATCCCTCGAGACATTATAAATGATGGAGGTAAACACTTTTGTAACATGCCTTTTGAGTTCTTATGAAAAAGTATGGAGTTACACATAAAATTTCTACCTTCTATCACCCTCAGACAAATGGTCAAGTTGAACTAGCAAAATAGGGAAATCAAACAAATTTTTGAAAAAACGGTCAACCCAAATCGCAAAGATTGGTCTTTTCGACTCACTGATGCACTTTGGGCATACTGAACAGATTTCAAAACATCTTTGGGAATGTCTCCATACCGTCTAGTTTATGGAAAACCTTGTCATTTGCCTGTATAACTTAAGCATAAGGCATATTGGGCTAGTAAAGCATTCAATTCAAACATTGAAAATGTCAGCCATGAACGTAAACTGCAATTAAATGAGCTTGAAGAGTTAAGGAATGATTCATATGAGAATGTGATAATTCTTAAAGCTAAAACTAAGGCCTTTTATGATAGTCAAATTTCATGAAAAATATTTTAAATTGGTCAAAACGTTTTGCTTTATAATTCTCGTCTTCATTTATTTCCTGGAAAATTGAAATCCAAATGGAATGGCCCATTTATTTTGAAACACGTTTATCCACATGGGGCTATTGACATTGAGAATCATAGGGATGGTGATTTATTTAATGTGAATGGACAACGTCTGAAATCATTTTTGGAGTGTTCAAATTTTCAAGAATCTATTTTCCTTTCAAATCCAGTGTACTTTGATTGATGTAATTTTTTTCTTTTCTTTTGTATTTGTCTAACTTCTATTTTTCTTGAGTTTTGCAGTATTTTTTATCTTTTTCCTTTTTGTCAGAATCTTGCACCCCAATTAAACAGCGGATAATGGTACTCTCTGACTCTAAGTCAGTTCTTTCAGTTTCCTAAAATTACTGAAACCCTACAATCAAGGCATGGAAGAAACTCTTGCAAAACTCCACAAACATTTCCTTCTCTCCCCCAAAATGCTATAATGAAAATTTACAAAGCACGCACCGAAAAAATGAGGCTTTTTATGATCCATTGTATTCCTAGTGATATTCGTTGGGTAATTGAAGCAAGAGTTCGCTTGGCAGGTAAGTCATCTGACTCTTTCATTTCTTACATGTCTGATTTAGGAAAAAACACATATGCTAAGAAATGAAGAGCTAAACAGTTAGGTATTTGTTATAAATGTGCACGCTGGATATGCAACACTCGTTGTCTTTCTATAGAAATGGTGATTGACAATCGCGAAAATAAAATTCAATTCATTAGAGATGGATTGAGTAAAAGGGTATTTAGATGATATATCATTGACTCTTAAGACGCATCATAATGGACATGTTCATTGAGTAATTCACAATTTTCATACACAATTTCAGAAAGAAAGACAACAATACAGTCTTGAGAATATGACTTTAAAAGACCTTGTTTACCAATTTATAAGAAAATTGGATGGGAAGCCTATCTTCGACCCATAGAGGGCGTTCAAGATATTACTGGGCGTAAAACCAGAGGAAGATATGAGCCACAATCACAACTACCATTACAAATTTTTTTTAATCACTTTGATCTTCTTCACTTTAAATTACTATTTTGATTTGCTTTAATTTACTGTTTTGATTTCCTTTACTTTTTCCAACAGTATCTAAACTTTTTGACTTTCATGATCTATTTTAATGTTCATATGACAATTGTCATTTTGCAAGTACTAGTACATTTATTACTCACATTTTTTTAGGATTTATAAATTCAGCTCGTCATTTCTCTCTTCAACACATCTAGATCAGAGAGATAGCAAAAAATGGAGAAAACATCAAGACGACGAGTTTCTAATATCTGTGTCTTTTATGGAACTAGCTCTAGAACTAAACCAGAATTTGTTGAGGCTGTAAAAGAATTGGGTATAGTTATGGCGGAAAGAAACATGCACTTAATATATGGCGGTGGTAATCTTGGATTGATAGGATGTGTTTCAACGGTCGTGCAAGAAGATGGCAGTCAAGTTTTGGGGATCATTCCAAAACCTTTGGCGGATGAAAACCTCATCAGAAAATCAAATAGATAATAATGCATAGTCTCAGGTATGTCTGAAAGACTTACTGAAATGATCAATCATGCTAACACTTTTATTGCTTTACCAGGTGGGCTTGGCACATTGGAAGAAATATTCATAGTTACGTCATGGGAGAACTTGAACATTCATCAAAAATCCATTGGAATACTTAATGTTGATGATGTTAGGGATATGCCTTATACCCAACTTGTGGATGGGCTATATGTACATGTATTTGTAATATTTTCATTAATTAATAAAATGACAATCTTTATTATACGTGTCTTACATTAATTATATGAATCATCAAACATTGTAATAAAGCCATTGGAGTAATATGATGATGGCTTCCCCGCCTTATGAGAATCATTACTCTCAAACGTTCATAGTCATAGTTTTGTGAATAATCTGGGCATTCACAAAGCGGAGAGACTAGTATGATGATATGATCTGCCATTAAGTGGGGTAGCTGATCTCATAGGCTACTAGCGGAGATCCGTCCGCTTGGTGTATCCGCGCGCCGTTATTGTTTTGATTAGTTCTTTCTCATTTGAACTCGAAATTAGGTGTGTAAAAGCTTTTTGGAAAGCTAACACACTGACCTTACTTTTACGCACAACTTTTCCATGATTTGGTTAAGATTTGAATTATGAAATTGCATTTAAAGTTCACGTATCTGTAAAAAAACATGAATAGTAAATTTATTTGATTAAAATAAAATGCAATATCATAATTAAATATTAATCAAAGTTATTTAATGCCTAAAATAATTACAACATATCAAAACTCATATGCTTGATGATTCTATGTATGATTAGAATTGGTATGATTATTTTAGGGTGCAAGCATCTAGAGACTTTCTAAGGCATTACTAGAGTTAGATAATGATTTGGTGTCTTCCTTCACTCACTACCTTTTTATAGCTAAAAGGAAAAGTTGTAAAGACATCTAGATAATCATTTACTCAAAGCTTACCTTAAATCATATTTAAAATGTTGGACTAATTTGGAGGATCCATTGTTTTTTCCTGTCACCAAGGCAATAAGAGCCTAAGAGGTAAGGGTATTTAAGAGAGTTCGCTCCACCCTCCATCTGGAGAATTTTCAATGGAGGAATCCATTTGACAGTTATTCACTTAAACTTGCTAAAATCCTCAATAATAATTTAAGTATAAAAGTTGCCTACCATTGTAAAGTATAGACCTAAGGGGCTTAAACCGTATTGGCAGGACTAGGCTTTACCAGACTGACCAATACCAATTTGTCCCTAAATCGTACTATTGACTATGGTTTGACTTTCCTGAGTCATAAGACGAAACGACCCTTAGGAGTGGTCTTATAACTTAGTGGCATAGATTGGGTGTCCACAAGGACTAGCATAAGCTATGGCATGTTTGATTGCCCAACCCAATGATCAAGGAATTGTGATTTATATCATAAATTGGTTGGGAACCTACCTAATTATCGTATTTTATAACGATCGGCCCTAGTCAGAGTTGTGAAATGATGATAATGGGATCCTTGCCCACAAGAAATCCATTATATTGGGGTTGATGCGATTTTCTTAAATTTTTAAAACAATTGAGTGGGAGCAACTTCATAATATTAAAAGCCTATGTTATTATGAAACATTAATGAAAACATATTCCTAATTTTAACATTCTCTCTTAACAGGTGGGTTAAAATATTTCACAAACATTCAAATGGTAAACAGAATATCACTTCGTTCCATCCTTGATGAGCATAAGCTCAAAGTGGACAACTACATTGACTGGTTTAGAAACCTTAAAATTGTCTTACGACAAGAAAATATTTTCTATGTTCTAGAAAGACCATTTCCTCCTGAACCCGAAGAAGATGCTGACCAAAATACATTTGATGCTTGGAAGAAACACGTCGATGATGATGAGCAAGCATTTTTCATAATGCTTGGCTCTATATCAGACGAACTTCAGAAAGCTCACGAAGATATTGATGCTCAAACCATCAACTTTCACTTAAGAAGTTGTATGCAACTTCCGTTCATACCGTGAGATTCCAAGTGTCATGTGCCTTATTCCAAACAAGGTATAAGGAATGATCTGTTAGTGGACATGTTCTTAAGATGATTAGCCACATTGAAATTTTGGCCAACCTCGGGTTCATCATTGATCATGAGATAGGTCACGATCTAATTCTTCAGTCCGTACCAAAAGACTTCTCTAACTTTATTATGCAGTTTCATCTGTCTAATAAAGAAGCTACTTTAGCAGAATTACACAATCTGATAAAGCAAGCAGATAAGAACTTGAAACAGAGCTTAAAACCTTCGTCATGCTTACGGGTACGGACCTGAAGCCACGAGGCCCAAAGAAAAATAAGGGCAAGGCCAAGGTTCCAAATCACCTAAAGCCCAATGGTAAGGTGGAGAATAAAAAGGGAAAGGGGAAATGTTTCTTTTGTGGAATGAAGGGTCATTGGAAGAAAGACTAGAGATCCTTGAAAGCCAATGAAGCTAGGGAAGCCCAAAAGGCCAAGAAGCCAAATGCTTCAGATATGTTGTATATGATTGAACTATATTCTCAAAACTCTGATCCTTCTACTTGGGTGCTTGACACCGGTTGTGGGACTCACTTGTGTAACAATATGCTGGGCCTGAGAAACGGTAGGAGACTCCATCATTGGGAGGTTGACTTACGCATGGGTAAATGAGCAAAACTGGCTGCATTGTGCGTGGGGACTTATTCATTAGTTTTTCCGAATGGTTTAGTTTTATACTTAGAAGATTGTGTTTATGTACCTTCTCTAGTAAAGAACATCATTTCAATTTCTTCTTTATGTAATAAAGGCTTTTCATGCCTAATAAGTTGTTATGAATGTTCTATGTATTTCAATGAAATAAAATATGGAGATGGTATTTTGAATAATGGTATCTATGTCTTACAAACTAACAAAGAATGTTCAACCTCTAACATATACAACGTTAACTCGAATAATCTTAATAAATCACTTCTATGACACAGTCGCTTAGGTCATATCAATGAAACAAGATTAACTAAGCTACATAAGGATGGGTATTTGAGACCCTTCAAATATGAACCCTACTGAACTTTTGAGTCTTGTTTACTTGGTAAAATGACTAAATTACCATTCAAAGGTAAAGAACAGCGTGCAGCGGAGACATTAGAACTCATACACTCTGATGTATGAGGACCAATCTCAGTCACCGCTAGAGGTGGATTCTCCTACTTCGTTACCTTTGATGAGACAATCAAAGAATTTGACTTCATCAAAAATATAGACGAGCCTTGTGTTTACAGGAAAAGTAGTGGGAGTGCTGTTATATTTCTTGTATTATATGTCGATGACATATTAATCATCGGGAATGATATTCCCATGATGCAAGCCACCAAACAATGATTATCTCAGAATTTCTCAATGAAAGATTTGGGAGAAGCAGCCTACATCATCGGCATTAAGATCTACCGTAATAGATCTAATAGGTTGTTAGGACATTCTTAATCTATGTACATAGATAAATTTTTGAAAAGATTCAAAATGGAATATTCCAAACGAGAGCGTATTACCATAATTTCTCCAAGTAATTTACCTATTTGTCATGGAATCAATTTATCTAAGGAGCAATGTCCACATACTCCTTCAGATATAGAGCGTATGAGTAGGATCCCTTATGCTTCAGCAATAGGATCGATCATGTACGCCATGCTATATACAAGACCTGATGTCTCTTATGCTCTTAGTATAACGAGCAGGTATCAGGCAAATCCTGGTGAACAACATTGGGCAGCTGTAAAAACAATCCTCAAGTATCTGAGAAGAGCTAAGGATGCGTTCTTGATATAAGGAGATTATTCTAAGATGAAGGTCATTGGTTACTGTGATGTGAGCTTTCAGACCGATAGGGATGACAGCAGATCGTAAATAGGATATCTGTTTACTTTGAATGGTGGAGCTGTCAGTTGGAAAAGCTCAAAGCAGTCAACTACAGCGGACTCCACCACTGAAGTCGAGTATATTGCAGCATCTGAGGCAGCTAAAGAACCAGTCTGGATAAAAAAGTTCATCACAGAGCTGGAAGTGCTTCCCGCGTTAAAGAATGGCGTCATGATGTACTGTGACAACACGGGCGCTATTGCTCAATCAAAGGAACCAAGGTCCCACTAGAAATCCAAGCATGTACTCAGGCAGTTTCATCTCATCGGGAGATTATTGAGAGAAAAGATGTTATTATAGAGAAAATACTCACAGAATATAATCTTGCAGATTCTCTAACTAAAGGGCTGACTCAACAAAAGCATGATAGGCACACCTGAAAGTATGGTGTCCAGATTCATATTAGTTGGCTATAGTGCAAGTGGGAGATTGTTAGGGATATGCCCTATACCCAACTTGTGGATGGGCTATATGTACATGTATTTACAATATTTTCATTAATTAATCAAATGACAATCTTTATTATACGTGTCTTACAAAAATTATATGAATCATCAAACACTGTAATAAAGCCCTTGGAGTAATAAGATGATGGCTTCCATACCTTATGATAATCATTACTCTCAAACGTTTCTAGTCATAGTTTTTTTAATAATCTGGGAGTTCACAAAGCGGAGAGACTAGCATGATGATATGATCCGCCCTTAAGTGGGGTAGCCGATCTCATAGGCTACTAGCGGAGATCCGTCCGCTTGGTGTATCACATGGATGCATTAGTTGCTCGTGTCCATCGAACTGACGGCCAAAAGTTTTCACATGGAGTGTTTATCACATGTGTCTGTGAGAACTTTCATGTATCGATTGTATGACTAATCCTTAGATTTGAGGTCTTTACAATCTTATGTATGGATCAAATGACTTTGACATTCTCATTCCCCGGTTCAAAAGATCCGGTCATAAGGGTATGATTGGGTCATTTTTTGAAACACATGAAGTTTGTAAGGATATAACAGAGAATCGCCACTCTCTCGGATAATATTTTCTTATAAGAGTAGTATTCCAGTTCGTGGGTTGATATATGTGATCAGTGCTTGAGACTGTGGCCGCAACAGAAGAATCATGTGAGATTCTTGGGTTAGCACAATTCATGACACTATCAACATCGTACCTTTGACTGTATGGGTAGACATTTTCCATACCCTAGGTCAAACGGTGGGGATACAGTGAGGCGATGGACCGTATCATATGTAAATCGCATACAAAATGGGTATTTATCTTTCCTTCTCATTTGGGGGCCTTGGCATGTTGCTAGATGTCAACCTTGGTCATTGAAATCTGATCAGAGGATAATTTATGTTCGATTAAATTATCACGATTCATTTCATGTCCAACTTGAGGGGAATCGAAACGGTCACACATAACAAAGTCGAAATCAATGGTTAACAGTGCACAATTTAAATTTAACAGCATATCTGATTGCTGTAGGAATTGTTAATAAATGGTTCAATGTGTTTAATTATTGAACAGATCATTTATGAGGTTCCAAAGTGGCTTAGGGATTGGTGAATGACGATAAGGGCACTTTGGGAATTGGAAAAATGAATAAGAAAAAAAAAAATGTGAATAGTAAATTTATTTTATTTTTATTTTTTTTTATTTGTTTTGAATTCGAATTCGGCCCAAACTCTTATTAGTGTTTTATAATCTCATTAAATCACTATTCTAAGATCCAATGGCTAAGATTTAATTATCATTTATCCCACATCGGATTCTTAATTAATTTTCTTGTCTTTGGAGCACCTATATAAACCCAAAGAATTCTTTACAAATTTTTACACCAAAACCTTTCATATCTTGGGTTTATATAAGTGAGCAACTCTAAAGTTTAAGAGTAAGCCACTCATTTTTAGGATCCTTAGGTCTAATTGACTAGAGGAACCTCAAGTTCAAAGTTTTGAAGTATTTGCCTAGGCTAGCACCAAGGGCAAAATACTCGTGCACTCAAGGCGTAGTCTTGACATTGAGTTTTGGATTTGGTGTGTGCACCTTTGGAGGCCACACACTTGGGTGGCTCTTTGGAACGTGGAAGAGCTTGCTGAGTTCGAGAAAAACTTGTAGTTTGGAGGGAGGAGTGGAGGAGTCTTCGGTTCAAGTGAGTCTTTTTCTTTCTTTATTTTAATTAGAGTTATTATGATAGTTAGCATTTTTAGGTTTATGTTCTTTGCATGTTTTATGATTTTTTATGCTTAGAGTATATAGTAACATGCCTAGGCTTGTAGAATAATCAAAACAAATGGGTCTTGGGGAAAGGGATGACGGCATCATAATTTTTAATTTTCCGCTGCGCACTCGCGGCCACTTCCCAAAAAATGGAGTTTTCAATTTTCTTTTTGTATTTCTTGAAGATGCCAAAAGAAATGGGTTTATTTCAAAATCAGTAAAAGATATCTTCTAACGGCAAGAAAACCGATGCTTTAATTAACCAACTTTTAGCTTATGAACTTAAAATCGACCTCATTCTTTCCAAGTTGAACTGGTCTGGTAACGATCGTGGCAAGAAGCGTAGAGTGGACTCGAATCTTAATCTGTAATTTTTCTCTTTTCTTTTAAATAGTCGTATATTCAATTGTCAATTCCACACTAACCAGGTGATGTCTTATAAACTCTACTTCTTCTTTTTCATACATTGGGGACAATGTCTCAAATTGGTTGGAGGGGAGGGGATAGTTGACTAGATAGTTTTTATTTTTATGTTTCGTTTTTGTGTTTTTCAAAAAAAAAATTTATTTTATGTTGTTTTTTCTTTGTTGTTATTTTGTGTGTAAAAAAATATTATTTTGTGTTAATTTTCTTTTATGTTTAAAAAAAAACTATACATAAACTAACAATAAATTTTTGACTAACCAAGTGGAAGTGTTGTTCAGAGGTGGTTGTGTAAGGAGTTTTCGCTCCTGAGACGCATCGCAAAATAATTCGTAACAAGTTATTTTTATTCCTTTCTTTTTGAATCAATTAAAATTTTAAATTCTCCATAATAATGATTAAATTTGATCTTCATATGCTCATCTGACAGGTATTATCAACATACACGGTAACATAGAAACATGAGTTGTAAGTGAAAATTTTATAATATTCAGTTCTCTAGTATATTTGAAGTAGCACCTAAAGGTAGTGGAATTATTTTTTTTTATTCAAAAAATAATAAAAAAATCTAATCATGCTCTTACTTAGTAACCGGACATCTTGCCTCAGTAAGAAGTGATTGTTCGCGTAAAACGATAGAGATTGAGTTTGTAAAAAAAGGAAAAAATGTGTGAATAAGATTCGATTTCTTAGCCTCTCTAACACAAACAATTAAGTCTGTAGAGATGTTTTAACACTTAGTGCCTTAAGGACAACTAGCCTGAGAGTCACTGACCTAAAGCTCGTTACATGGGTTAAAGAAAAAGCTTAAGGAAATCATAATTGTTTTTCTTTTTAATATCTGAGATCCGAACAACTAAGTCCGTAAGGGTTTCTTAACACCTAGTGCCCTAAAGCCAACTGGTTTGGGAGTCACTGGCCCAAAGTTCATTACGAGGATTGAAGATGCATCATTATTTAAAAACAATCTAGTTTTGTATTTATAAATAAATTTTCATTGCCAAATGCTGTGAACTATGATATAATTTTAGGACAAAAATATTACTCTCTTTTCAATGAGACATGTGAATATTGTCGGCACAATGAATTGATTAATACATTATTTTATGTGTGTTTGGAAGAAGGGTAAAAAGTACACAAGAATTTACTTGTTTGATCATTTAGAAAGAAAGAAAATAATTATTAATTTGGAAAAGAATTTGTCTTTTTAAAGTTTTTCGCTTAAATTACTATGGACTAATAATAAGCTGGTTGGGGGTGTGAAGAACACTAAAAAGTGCACATTTATTAAAAGAAAAATCAATCATTTTGCACTTGTAGTTTCATTTATCCCATTAATTTAGCCGAATAATTAAATTTATATTTTATATACTTTTATTGTGATTTCTATTTCTTATGTAGGTGAAATAATACTTTGGATGCATAATTATAAAAGTGGAAATGACTTTTGGATTTTGGAGGCCAAAAACTTGAAAGGGCGTTCTAATAGTTTACAAATACAGAAATTCAAACCCTGCGTAATTTTTGTATTTTGGCCATAACGTTTTACTGTAATATTGGATTGAAGTGATTCCAGTTCCAGATGAAAGAAGATTCAATATTCTAAAACTTTTCCACTGACAAAATTCTTTGATTTTGAAGTTTTCAATACCGAAATTGATAAAAAAAATCTAAAGTATATTATATATAATTATTTAAGTCAAATAACCAAAAATGTTGCATGTTTAGTGGAGGATTTTGTGGAGAATGAATGCAATTGCATTCGTAAGAGATGTTGAACACCTCTATAAAATAGAGGTGCTCTGCACCTCATTTTTTTTAGTGAGATTTCCATAGTTTTCTCTGAAAATTTGTGGATTTCTAGCTCTGGTGGTGTTTTTAATATTTTAAAAGCTTTCTTGTAATTTCTTGTTCTTTCAGTAATAAAATTATTTGTGTTTTTATTTAACATTATGAGTAGTTAATTTCTTTTTACTGGGGTAAAGTATGAAGCTTTTAATATGAAAATTTAGATTAATCTCACTTATATTATAATATATAAATTGTAATCTAATGATTAATAATTAATTTAATTCTGGATTAATTATTGACAAAATTTGTTACAACCTATATGGCTAGTTTTATTTATTTTTCATAATTGAGTACCTAATTGGACTTGTTATTGACCGGTGCTTACACACGCGTATAACGCAAGCGCACGTACCGTTCAAGTAGTATAAAAAGTATCGATCCCACGAGGACTTAATACCTAATCTATTAATTTTATGAGGTCAAATGATTACTAGTATCTAACAGGTTGATTGATTGATTTGAAATGATGAAGGTTTTGATTTTAAAAACAAGTAAATAAAATTGCTCGAATGTAGGTTTAAGAAAATTTAATATTAAAAACTATCTATGGTTGTGATTTCTTCCAATATCATTTTAAAGATGAAGTGATTATTTTATGTTTGTGTAATAAATCGGTTTACTAACCTGGAACACAAATTATGCAAAAGCCTCTGTCGATGGTCAGACGAAAATACCCAAATTAACCCAATTGAACCATATGTCTATGTCAACCAAATTATTTGGATTCATTAAGTTTAAGTTCCAATTATGGCTACCCCCGCCCGACAGGTATATGTCTATCATGTAACGAAATCTATTAAAGGGTTATCTATCCTCAAGGAAGATCGTGGGCTATTAAGTTTAAGGCTGAAACTTAAAATCCATATGTCTAGTTCATTTTAGATTTACCACATCAATCTTATTGGTGATCAGACAACAAGAAGCATTAAGCTTAAGACTTAATAAATAAACCTTTAAATTACCCAAACTATAAAATAACCCCTTATAAACTGGTGATATCAGAATTCATCACAACCCCAGGTAACTGGGTTAGTTACGACACATATTTACTGGTAGTAAAAACTTAAATAAAATAAAAGACATAAAGTAAAATGCTGAAAAGTAAATGATGGAAAGTAAATGCTGAAATTAAATACTGAAAATTAAATGCTGAAAAGTAAATGCTGAAAAGTAAATTACTGAAAAGTAAATGCTGAAAAGTAAATTGCTGAAAAGTAAATTGCTGAAAAGTAAATGCTGAAAAGTAAATTGTTGAAAAGTAAATAAAGTAAAAGTACAATAAAAGAAAATGCTGAGGTAAAATGATCCATTTTTATTACTTCTATTTTAGATATCTCCCTTAATATAATATATTAACTTTGCATGATAATTACCAACCAGCCATATAGGCGGTATCTAGATTAAGTCAAATTAATAATTAATTATCAACCGACCACCATCAGCGGTATCCAGTTTAGTCAGGTTAAAACCAATTTAAATAATTACCAACCAATCATTATGGCGGTATCCTCGTTAAGTCAGGTTTTAACTAGTTTATATATTATAATTAATGGAGATTAATCTAAATATTAGTAATAAAAGTTTTACCTTTTACCCCAACAAAGGGGAGTTACCACCTACTGACTGAAAAGTAAAACTGAAAATTAAAGAAAGAAAAGTAATGTGCGTAAAAGTAATTAGGAAAGTAAAAACTGAAAAGTAAAGAAATTAAAGTGCGAAAGCGGAAATTAATTACTAAAAGCTGTAAATAAACAAACAAGATACAATCTTCTTAGTATTCTTAAGGAATTCCTTATAAGAAAGTATGAATTTACAAATGAAATGGCTTGGTATTTATAGGCAAAATTTTGCCTCCATCAAATCATCTACCAAATCAATTATTAATTTCTCCACTAATTGCTCCACTAATTGCTCCACAAAATCCATTATTAATTGCTCCACTAATTGGTTATCATTTTTTGTGGTGATTTGATAATTTTTATTATTTTTATTTAATTTATTTTTTGCTTTGAAAATGATTGAAAATGACTTTAATAATTACACACAACACACTTCTGGATGGTTCATCAATTTCGGTCATGAAATATTCATAATTCGAAAATATTTTGTCTTTCAAAGCTGTAGATCTTTGAGTCTTCTTTAATCTGGAACTTGAATCAGCTCAATCCGATATCGAAGTAAAATGTTATGTCCAAATTACAACAGATGCACAAAACTGGAATTTCCAAAACTGCACTTCGTTAAAACGCCCTTTCAAGTTTCCAATCTCTAAAATTAATATGTCAAGTCCAATTTTTGCCCTTATTTGACCCATATTTCGTCCTAAATGATTTCACTAAGTCCCAATATTATTTTATTTTCAAAATAAACTAAAACATATCAAAACGTTCATCAAACTCGAGAAACTAAACAAAATATTAAGTAAAAGGGGCGGTAAATATTGATATATTTTCCGCTCATCACACCCCAAACCTAACATTTTGCTAGTCCTCGAGCAAAACAACAAAATAAAATACAATAAACAATTAAAATTAAACTAAGCCACTTTCGTAGGGATCACAGTTGCATTTAGCGTATGCAACAAGCCTTTAAACCCTAGTGTTCCTAGTGGACGAGTTGTAGTCTCGTGAGGGTTTACAGCAAAGATACGCACAAACATTTTACAAAAGTAAAAAGGTAGTAAAACTAATGGACACAAAAGCAAAAAGACAAGAGAAAAGAGAATAAAGGAGTTAGTGACTAATCAGGTGAAACTTCTACTCCAAGTTACTAGTTGTTTTGTTTCTTTCTAAATTACCGAATAAGTAAATTCTCCGATTATATTTACCATTCTCCATATACACAGCCAACAAAGTATTAATCAACTCATTTTGCCCACAACAGTCACAAGTGTAGTTGATAAGAGAGTATATTTGTCTTAAAGTTCTATCAGATTTCACACCTTTTTTATGGCAATGGAATAATTTTTCTGATTTTTATTTTTATTTTTTTCTTTGATTTTTTTTTATTTATATACAATATCTTCCATCTATGTAGCGAGCTTTGGGTCGGTGACTCCCAAACCAGTTGGCTTTAGGGCACCAGGTGTTAAGACACCCTTACAGACTTAATTACTCAGACTTCAGATATATATATTTTTGCAGCATCTTTGATCCATGTAACGAGCTTTGGGCCAGTGACTCCCAAACCAGTTGGTTTTAGGGCACTAGGTGTTAAAACACCCTTACAGACTTATAAACTCGGATCTCAGATTTTTTTTTTTTTTTTTTTACTCCATTGCTTTTTTTAGATGCTTCCTCCAATTAAACTAGAGCACTGAATATTACAAACTTTCAATTTTAGTTCATGTCCGTATGTTACTATGTATTGTTGATAATATCTGCTAACTGAACATATGAAGATCCATTTTAGTCAATTTTATGGAGAATTTACAAATTAAATAATTCAAAAGGAAATAACAAAAATAACTTGTTCCGATATAGGTTTGAGATACGTATCAGGAGTGGAAACTCCTTACTCAGCTATCTCTCACCAATTTCACCACATTTTAGTTAAAATAAAAACACAAAAACACAAATTTTTTTTGTAATTTTTGAGAATTTTTCAAATTTTTTGTATTTTCGAAAAAATTTGGACTAAAAATAAAAAGAACACACAAACTAAAAACAAGGTACTATCAACTAATTCCCTCCCCCAAACCTAAATGAGACATTGTCCCCAATGTCTTAAACAGTAGAAGAAGAGTTTAGAAGGTAGTACCTGGTTAGCTGAAATTCTACAAGAAATTAAAGGTTAAGATCCAGATTAACACGACGCCTCTTATCACGATCGTCCTCGGACCAATTTATCTTTGAAAGGATAGGTCAACTCGTGGTTCATAGGCTAAGAGCTGATCAATAGATCCGGAGCAGTTCTGGCAGTAAAAATGAGTTCTTTCAAAGGTTTTGACACGAACCCATTTCTCCGGGCATCATCAAGAAATACACAAAGAAAATCATAAAATCCATCAACGTTGTACAACCCAATTGGTTCTGGTGTATGTTCAGATTCGCCCAAGATAGCATAATAAAAATTTCCTCCAATGTACCCAAGCCACCTGGCAAAGCAATAAAAGCATCAGCACAGTTAATCATTTCTACCAGTCGTTCAGACATACCTGGCACAATCAGTTCCTCTCCGTTTGATGGTTCAATAAGATTTGCTTCTGCCAAGGGTTTTGGGATGATTCCCAAAACGTGACTGCCTCTTTGTTGTACGACCTTTGAAACGATCCCATAAGTCCAAGATTGCCTCCGCCATATATTAAGTGCATATTCTTGCAGCTAAGACTCGACCCAATTCTTGTGCTGCTTCTACGTATTGTGGCTTAACACCAACACTACTACCGCAAAACACACAGATGTTTTCAACTCGTCTTCTTGAAGTGGCTTCCATTTTTTATATGTAATTCTTTCTCAACTCTGGATACCTTCAAAAGTGCAATGTTTGGCTGAATTTATAGTACCTGAAAAGGGTGAGTAAAAATAGCACAAGTATCTTCCAAAGGACGATTAGTAGCGAAATAATATCGTGATAGTCAAAAAGGTCTGGATCCTGTCGGAGAAAATTAAAAGAAAACAACAAAAAAAATCACAATTATTAAGAAAAGACAAAGAGATATAATATTTACAAGAAAAGTAACGGCTTAATTGACGTCTATACGTCAGGGACAAGCTTCCCATCCAATTTTCTTATAAATTGGCAAACAAGGTCTTTTTGAGTCGGATTCCCGAGACTTAACAGTTGTCTTTCCTTTTGGAATTGTGCATATAACATGCGAATTTCATGATACACACATCCACTGGGATGCGTCTCAAGAGTTTTAGATATGTCATCCAAAGACTCCTTACTCAAGCCATCCCTAATGAAATTAATCTTATCTTTGCGGTTATCAGACACCATTCCCAAAGAACGACAACGAGTATTACAAAACATGCGAGCACATTTATAACAAACACACATTCTTTTGGCTCTTCTCTTTTTAGCATAGGTGCTCCTTCCTAAGCCAGACAGATGTGAAATAAAAGAGTCAGAAGACTCACCTGCCAATCAGACCCGTGCTTCAATATCCAATGAATGACAGTAGGAATACCTTTGATCATCAGTAGTCTCATCCGTTCCAAGCGAGCTTTGTAGACTTTCATCAGAGATTTTTTAGGGAGAGAAGGAAATTGCTTGTGAAGATTTGCGAAAGCTTCTTCCATCGTGAAATGACTAAACCTGCAAAAATTAAAACACACAAAAATAAAACACACCAGATCACAATATATACACAAATTGCATGGGTTGCCTCCCTGCGAGCGCTAAGTTTAAAGTCGTCAGCCAGACTTGACTTCTCGAACGTTAAGCTGGATCTGAAAGTGTAACACTTTCTTTTTGTCGCTCAAATGATTCTCCCCAGTAGTGCTTGACACGCTGACTATTAACTTTGAATGTGTTGTTGGTATTGGGATCCAGTAACTAAACCGCTCCATAAGGTCAAACCTGATTGATCACAAATGGACCTGACTACCTAGATTTCAACTTTCCAGGGAAAAGTTTCAACCTCGAGTTGTACAACAACACCTGTTGCCTTGGTTCCAACTGTCTGTGCACTATTTTTCGGTCATGCCATTTTTTGGTCTTTTCCTTGTACAATTTGGCATTCTCATAAGCCTGTAGGCGAAATTCCTCCAATTCGTTGAGTTGGTGAAGTCTTTTCTCTCCTGCAGCTTGTGAATCAAAATTCAACTTCTTCAGTGCCCAGTATGCCTTGTGCTCAAGCTCAACTGGCAGATGACACGCTTTCCCAAACACCAATCGATATGGGGACATACCAATGGGTGTCTTGTAAGCTGTCCGGTAGGCCCATAATGCATCATCTAGTTTTGTTGACCAGTCCCTTCTTGTTGATCCAACGGTTCTTTCTATGATTCTTTTGATTTCCCTATTTGAAACCTCAACATGTCCATTACTGTGGATGGTAAGCTGTGGCAACCTTGTGAGTAACTCCGTATTTGGATAGGAGTGCATCGAAGTATCTATTGCAGAAATGAGAGCCACCATCACTGATAATTGCATGAGGTGTTCCGAACCGAGTGAAAATGTTATTTTTCAGGAATTTGATCACCACTTTTGAATTATTGGATGGCAATGCAATTGCTTCAACCCATTTGGAGACGTAGTCTACAGTAACTAGAATGTACAGGTTTTCGAATGATGGAACACAACGGTCCCATGAAATCTATACCCCACACATCGAATATTTCCACTTCTAGAATGTTTTGCAACGGTCATTCATTTCTCCTGGAAATATTTCCCGTTCTCTGGCACCTGTCACATTGAAAAGTAAAAAGATAAGCATCTTTAAAAAGAGTGGGCCAGAACAAACCTGATTGAATGACAGTGGCTGCAGAACACTGTTGACCTCCTCATGTGGAACACATCGTCTCAATAATTGATCAGCACAACATTTGAACAGGTAAGACTCATCCCAGACATAATGCTTGACTTCTTTGAAAAACTTCTTCCGTTGCTGATTGTCCATTCCAACGGCCATTTTCCTGACACAATGTAGTTGACATAGTCAGCATACCAAGTGACTTTCTGTTGTTTCATGGCAAACAGCTGTTCATCTGGAAAAGTTTCTTTGATTGACAGATCTTTGTCAGCTGTTTCTCCATTCTCGAGCCTCGATAGATGATCTGCCACCTGATTCTCTGTCCCTTTCCTGTCTCGAATCTCCACGTCAAATTCTTGTAGAAGAAGTATCCAACAGATCAATCTGGGTTTGGCATCTTTCTTCGTGATCAGATATTTGATTGCTGAATGATCTGTGTAGACCACCACTTTGGGACCCAACAGATAAGAGCGGAATTTGTCAAAAGCGAACACAACTGCAAGCAACTCCTTTTCAGTGGTTGTGTAGTTGAGTTGAGCTTCATTCAGAGTTCTGTTAGAGTAGTAAATGGTGTGGAAAATCTTTGCTTTGCGTTGTCCCAAAACTGCTCCTACAGCAAAATCACTAGCATCGTACATTACCTCAAATGGAAGGGTCCAGTCTGGTGCTACTATGATGGGGGCAGAGACCAGCTTCTGTTTTAAGATCTCAAAAGCTTTCTGGCATTCTTTGGTGAAGTTCAAAGGCACATCTTTCTCCAAAAGATTGCAAAGAGGTTTTGCAATTTTGGAAAAGTCTTTGATAAATCTCCTGTAAAAACCTACATGTCCAAGAAAACTTCGAATACCTTTAACTGATGTTGGTGGAGGTAGTTTTTCAATTGTCTCTATCTTTGCTTTGTCTACCTCAATCCCCTTTTTTGAGATCCGATGTCCAAGAAAAATGCCTTCCTACACCATGAAGTGGCATTTCTCCCAGTTGAGTACCAGGTTTGTATCTTCGCACCTTTGTAACACATGTTCCAAATTTTGCAAACAATGGTCAAAAGAATCTCCAAACACAGAAAAGTCATCCATAAAAACCTCCATACTCTGCTCCAGCATGTCTGAGAATATGGCCATCATGCAACGCTGGAATGTGGCAGAGGCATTACATAATCCAAATGGCATCCTGCGGAAAGCAAAAGTACCATAGGGACATGTAAATGTGGTTTTCTCCTGATCTTCTGGTGCGATGGCAATCTGATTGTACCCTGAATATCCGTCAAGAAAGCAATAGAATTCATGTCCCTTCAATCTGTCTAACATCTGGTCAATGAATGGTAGCGGAAAATGGTCCTTCCTTGTGGCTTTGTTCAGCTTCCTGTAGTCCATGCATACTCTCCATCCAGTCACCGTTCTTGTTGGGATTAACTTGTTCTTTTCATCGGTAACCATAGTAATTCCTCCTTTCTTCGGCACATACTGCATAGGACTTACCCAACTGCTGTCTGAGAGATGGGGTAAATGATGCCAACATCTAACCATTTGATGATTTCTTTCTTCACGACTTCCTTCATGATTGGATTGAGTCTCCGTTGATGTTCCACTGTGGGTTTGTACTCATCGTTCATCAGGATCTTGTGCATGCAAAATGATGGACTAATGCCTCGAATGTCTGCTATAGTCCAGCCAATGGCTTTCTTGTGCTCTCGTAACACTCTCAGTAGTTTTTCTTCATGCTCCAATGTTAGTGAAGAAGAAATAAACAGGTAATTCAGAAGAGTTTCCAAGAAATGCATACCTGAGATGACTCGGAAGTAACTTCAGCTCCAACTGTGGTGGTTCTTCAATCGAAGGCTTGATTCGATCTTTCTTTGGCAGTTCCAAGCTTTCAACTGGTGGTGTTGCTTTGAATCGGAATGGTTTGTCAAGGTAGTTGATACATTCCAGGATTTCAGCATCTAGCTCGCTGTCAGTCATATTGGTGATGCAAGCTTCAAGTGTATCTGTGGGATTCGGCTCAGTATTTTGAACAATACTATCAATAACATCAACTCTGAAGCATTCTTCTTCCTTTTCATCGCTCGGGAATTTCATGGCTTTGAAAACATTAAAGGTCACTTCTTGGTCCTGCACTTTCATGGTCAGTTCTCATTTTTGCACATCAATCACAGTTTTACCTGTAGCCAAGAATGGTCTCCCAAGAATGATAGGTATTTCTTTGTCTTCTTCCATGTCAAGGATGATGAAATCTGCGGGGAGAATTAGATAGTTTGTCTACTTTGACCAGCACATCTTCAACAACACCTCTGGAAATATGAGTGTTCAGTCAGCAAGTTGCAATGAAACTGAGGTAGGCATTGCTTCTCCAATCTGTAATTTCCTGAAAATAGAAAAAGGCATCAAGTTAACACTCGCACCTATATCACATAAAGCCTTACCGATGTAATGTTCTCCAATGGTGAATGGGACAGTGAAACTGCCAGGATCTTTCAACTTCGGGGGAAGTTTCCTCTGAATGATGGCGCTGTATTCTTCCGTTAATGCTACTGTTTCGTAGTCTCCCAATCTCCATTTTCGTGAAAGAATGTCTTTCATGAATTTGACATAACTAGGCATTTCTTCCAAGACTTCTGTAAATGGGATGTTGATATGCAGCTTTTTGAAGATCTCCAGGAACCGAGAAAACTGCTTGTCCAATTTGTTCTTCTGAAGACGTTGAGGAAAAGGTGGAGGTGGAATGATCTGTTCTTTTTCCTTTGCTTCTTTTTCCTCCATCTGTTGCTTTGTTTCTTTTGGAACTTCCTCAACAGCTGTTTTAGCTCCAACATCTTTGTTGATTTCAGTACCGCTTTTTAACATGATGGCATGACATTGCTCCTTCCCCATGTTTCTTGGATTTGGCTCTGTGTTGCTAGGAAGGGTACCTGACGGTCTGTAACTCTGAGCATTTGCCAGTTGTCCAATTTGATTCTCCAGTGCTTTAATAGAAGCAGATTGACTTTGAATTAATGCTGCTTGGGATTGAAACATAGCAATCATCTTGCTGCTTGAGATTGAAACTTAGTATCATATCTTGCTGTTTGAGAGTCGTGTTTTTGCTTCTATCTTTTTAAAGTGGGTCAACACTTCTGTTATTCCTAGTTCATTTTCCTGCTCCTGGCTTTTGTTCTGTTGCTGAATTCAGGTGGTGGATAGTTTTGCTGTTGGCCTGAATTGTTGCTCCAGAAAAATTGGGATGATTCCTCCACCTGGGTTGTAGGTGTTGGAAAATGGATTGTTCCCCTGTCTGTTGAAATTGTTAACATAATTCACCGTCTCTTCAAGTTGGTTTGACTCTGATGCTCCTCCATATGGTGAACTTGTGGATCCAGTGGTAAGAGTCTCCATGAATTTGCATATCTGATCTAGCTTGGCTTTGACTGCTGTATTGGCTCCACTTTCATAAATTCCAGCAATTCCTTGGATCATGCTCCTTTCTGTTGGCCACAAGGAATTGTTGTTGGCCATTTCTTCGATTATGTCCCAGGCCTGATCTTCTCCTTTTGCCATCAAGGCTACTCCAGCAACAGCATCGATTGTGGTTCTCATTATTACAGAAAGTCCATTATATAATGTTTGGACTTGAAGCAATTTTCCAATCTCATGGTGAGGACATTTCCGAAGCAAATCTTTGTACATTTCCCAAGCTTTGTAGAGAGTTTTTGAGTCTTGTTGCACAAAGGATGTGATGTCATTCCTCAGCTTTCCAGTTCTGGCTGGTGGAAAGTACTTTGCAAGAAATTTGGTGGCTAAAGTGTTCCAAGTTGTGATAGAACCTACTGGTAGTGAATGTAGCCAAGCTTTAGCTCTGTCCTTCAAGGAGTATGGGAAAACACGCAGTCTCATTGCTTCTTCTGAGGCTCTGTTGTAGTTGAAAGTACCGCAAACTTCCAGGAAGTTACTGATGTGAGCATTAGGATCTTCAGTTACATTCCCCCAGAACTGAACTGACTGCTGAATCATCTGAATGTATGTTTTGATGTCACACGCATTTGCTGGTAAGAGAGGAAGTACAATATAAGAAATGAGTCTGTCAACCACCGGAATGGTTCTGTCTCGAATGGGAATTGGTGGTGCAACCTTCAACGGTTCAGGTTCCATGTTAATGATTGCTTCTTGGCCTTCTCGCCTTTCCCTTCTCAACTGTCTGATGGTTCTTTCAATTTCTGGGTCAAGCGGTCGGAGTTCAAAGCTTCTGGTTCATCTCATGTAGTTTCTGAGAACCTGAAACACAAGAAAACAAAAACAATAAGTAAAAAGAAATTAGATACAAGTAAAGTATCTAACCCCTAAACTAATAGTAAAAGATAAATAAGTCCCCGGCAACGGCGCCAAAAACTTGACCGGTGCTTCCACACGCGTATAACGCAAGCGCACGTATCGTTCAAGTAGTATAAAAGTATCGATCCCACGAGGACTTAATACCTAATCTATTAATTTTATGAGGTCAAATGATTACTAGTATCTAACAGGTTGATTGATTGATTTGAAATGATGAAGGTTTTGAATTTAAAAACAAGTAAATAAAATTGTTCGAATGTAGGTTTAAGAAAATTCAATATTAAAAACTATCTAGGGTTGTGATTTCTTCCAATATCATTTTAAAGATGAAGTGATTATTTTATGTTTGTGTAATAAATCAGTTTACTAACTTGGAACACGAAATTATGCAAAAGCCTCTGTCGATGGTCAGACACAAATACCCAATTTAACCCAATTGAGCCATATGTCTATGTCAACCAAATTATCTGGATTCATTAAGTTTAAGTTCCAATTATGGCTACCCCCGCCCGACAGGTATATGTCTATCATGTAAGGATATCTATTAAAGGGTTATCTATCCTCAAGGAAGATCGTGGCCTATTAAGTCTAAGGCTGAAACTTAAAATCCCTATGTCTAGTTCATTTTAGATTTACCGCATCAATCTTATTGGTGATCAGACAACAAGAAGCATTAAGCTTAAGACTTAATAAATAAACCTTTAAATTACCCAAACTATAAAATAACCCCTTATAAACGGTGATATTAGAATTCATCACAACCCCAGATAACTGGCTTAGTTACGACACATATTTACGGGTAGTAAAAACTTAAATAAAATAAAAGACATAAAGTGAAATGCTGAAAAGTAAATGACGGAAAGTAAATGCTGAAATTAAATACTGAAAATTAAATGCTGAAAAGTAAATGCTAAAAGTAAATTGCTGAAAAGTAAATGCTGAAAAGTAAATTGCTGAAAAGTAAATGCTGAAAAGTAAATTGCTGAAAAGTAAATGCTGAAAAGTAAATTGCTGAAAAGTAAATAAAGTAAAAGTACAATAAAAGAAAATGCTGAGGTAAAAGGATCCACTTTTATTACTTCTATTTTAGATATCCACCTTAAAATAATATATTAACTTTGCATGATAATTACCAACCAGCCATATAGGCGGTATCCAGATTAAGTCAAATTAGTAATTAATTACCAACCGACCAATCAGGCGGTATCCAGTTTAGTCAGGTTAAAACCAATTTAAATAATTACCAACCGATCATTATGGCGGTATCCTCGTTAGGTCAGGTTTTAACTAGTTTATATATTATAATTAAGGGAGATTAATCTAAATATTAGTAATAAAAATTTTACCTTTTACCCCAGCAAAGGGGAGTTACCTCCTCATTACTGAAAAGTAAAAACTGAAAATTAAAGAAAGAAAAGTATTGTGTGTAAAAGTAAATTGCGGAAAGTAAAAACTGAAAAGTAAAGAAATTAAAGTGCGAAAGCGGAAATTAATTACTAAAAGCTGTAAATAAACAAACAAGATACAATCTTCTTAGTATTCTTAAGGAATTCCTTAGAAGAAAGTATGAATTTACAAATGAAATGGCTTGGTATTTATAGGCAAAATTTTGCCTCCATCAAATCATCCACCAAATCAATTATTAATTGCTCCACTAATTACTCCACTAATTGCTCCACCAAATCCATTATTAATTGCTCCACTAATTTCTTATCATGTTTGGTGGTGATTTGATAATTTTTATTATTTATTTATTAATTTATTTTTTGCTTTGAAAATGATTGAAAATGACTTTAATAATTACACAAAACACACTTCTGGATAGTTCATCAATTTCGCTCATGAAATATTCATAATTCGAAAATATTTTGTCTTTCAAAGCTGTAGATCTTTGAGTCTTCTTTAATCTGCAACTTGAATCAGCTCAATCCGATATCGGAGTAAATAGTTATGCCCAAATTACGACAGATGCACAAAATTGGAATTTCCAAAACTGCACTTCGTTAAAATGTCATTTCAAGTTTCCAATCTACAAAATTAATATGTCAAGTCCAATTTTTGCCCTTATTTGTCCCATATTTCGTCCTAAATGATTTCGTTAAGTCCCAATATTATTTTAATGCAAAATAAATTAAAACATATCAAAACGTTCATCAAACCCGAGAAACTAAACAAAATATTAAGTAAAAGGGGCGGTAAATATTGATATATTTTTCGCTCATCAGTTATCGACAAAATTTATCACCGTCTTTATGGCTAGTTTTATATGTCTTGGCATAATTAATTCCTGAAATAAATTAATTGGGTAATAATTATAAATTTATATATTATAACAAGTTAGATTTCTAAAATTAATATTAAAAGTGGATCCCTGTACGAGCGAAGCGGGGTTTACCGCTATCCTATGATGCTCGGCGACCACGACACTATTGGGCTCACAGCCCGTAGAGAGTACAGAGTAGCCCGCGAGGGACTAAACCGGAGAATAAATGAGTCGCCACCTAGTGTGAACTGGAAAAGATTTAAGGCCGCACTCACCCCTTGCAAGGGAAGACCTCAAACCATTGGGTTCAAAATGGTCCTTTACTTATGCCAGTATAATAGACGGGTTCACACAGTGGTATAGCCAAGTATTATGCAGTTCATGCAAGATAATTCAAATAAACACACATTTGCACACCTGTAAACATTAATAGAAATAATAAGAGCATGGTAAATTAAGAAATGCAAGGTGCGATAACAAAAATCATAATAAACAATTCAAAAGCTGTAAAAGCATCAATAAATAAATGGCAAGCAAAATGGGGGGTTAATCATGCAAATATGAGTATTTCCCGAGTGGTACGTGGAGTTGTATCCCAAGTAAAAACCATACTACCATCCATTCGGATTCGGCTACGAAATTTACGTATGGGTTTACATTCGATATACCGCAAGGGATAATAGCACACATAGACATTAATGTAATGTAAATAACAAAATGATAAAATTAAGCATATGCAGATAATGAACCAATAAAGTAAAGGCGAAGTAAAAAGATAAATACCAAACAAAATGCGAAGTATTAAAATAACGATGAATAAATAAATAACAAACAAAAATAAATAACGGAACATCAAAGAAAGATGTGACCAGAAATTTTACCGTCTTTAATGTAAGACTTCGCATACCCAGTTGGACGTATTTCAGTCCAGCCATGCATCCCGTTTCCAGAACTATAAAATAAAAATGGTAAAAGGTGCCCTCAAGTCTTACCTTTTAAGTTGCTTCTCGGAACCAAGTTAGGTTGTCGCTGGAAAGAATAAAGCTTTGCTGTTTCTGGTTGTTGGTCGCTATTTTTTCCTGGTTCGCTATTTCCCTCGTTGTTTTGCTGGTTTCTACTTGCTGTTTGCTATTTGCTATTTTCTACTTACTGTTTCACTATTATTTCGGCTGCTGTTTTTGCGATTTCTGGGCTACGATTTTGGTTGTTGTTTTAGGACCGATTTTCGCTGATTAGGGCTGCTGTTTTGGGACTGATTTTCGGTGATTGGGCTGATGTTTTGTTCACTGTTTTGTGTGTGTTTCATGGTGATTCACTGATTTTGGGGACTGATTGTTTGTTCATTGTTTTGTGTGTGTTTCACGGTAATTTGCTGGCTTCATGGCTGGTTTGTTTATTGTTGTTTTGTCTTCACGTGGCTACTTTTTTCCTTGGTTTTTGTTGTTGTTTTGTCCAGTGGGGGCTACTGTTTTGGCTTGATTTTTGTTGGTTATTTTAGTCGGTGGAGGTTGACTTTGGGGGCTGCTGGTTTTATTTGCTTTGGTTGTAGGGGAAATTTGGCTACTGGTTTTATTTGTTTCGATTGTAGGGGAAATTTGGTTGTTGGTTTGTGTTTGTTTCGGCTGTTGGGCAATTCGGTTTTTGGTTTTTGTTTGTTTCGGCTGGTGGGCAATTTGGTTGTTGGTTTGTGTTTGTTTCGGCTGGTGGGCAATTTGGTTGTTGGTTTGTGTTTGTTTTGATTGTAAGGGAAGCTTGCTGTTGTTTACGAGATGAAGGGTTGCTGTTGGTTGGTGAAGAAAGAGAGCCTTTGTGTTTGCCGTACAAGGTGTAGCCTCCCTAGGGTTTGGCCAAGTCTCATTTTTATAATGTTTTCAAGGGATTCTCAATCAAGGAAACAAATCAAATAAATTTGGGAGATATATTTTGGGAAAGAATTTTTATAAATTTGGTGATGAGGATATTCACAATCTCTTTAATCTCCCGAACCATGCTGGGTGTGAGATGCTTTGATCTCTGGGCTTTATTCCAAAATTGAGTTGATTTGATGGCGAGGTGCTTCGACCCCTGGGATTCATCCATGCGAGATGCTTCGATCTCTAGGATTT